>JAGYHY010000163.1:0-14631 GCA_024244165.1 Ascosphaera acerosa | reverse complement strand
GGCGCGGAGCGGACCCTGATCAGCAGCTGCAGCTGGCCAATGTCGCGTCGCACCCCCCGCCATGCGACGCAACTCGCATGCAGTCCGGCGAGTGATGGCTGAGAAGGAGGGGCAGCTGTGGCGATGCTGATCCCCTGTCGATCATGCTGCGGGCCGGTCCGAAGCCAAGCTTGGGTGGGCTGGTGTGAAAGTCACTTTCTTCCCCATAGTGTGATCCTGCCAGGCGAGGCGGACAATGAGTCTCCTTGACAAGATAGGGCTTGAATGAGGGTCTGGATACTCTTCAACTAGCTGGCTCAATCGCAGAACAGACTCATACTCATGCTGCAAAGAGGGGCCAGACTGAGGCAGAACCTCATAGCCCTGGTTTGATGATGGCCTGTAGGCGCCAAGGGTCTCTGTCAAGCCCAGCAGGCCCTATGCCATCTCTGACTTGTCTGCTCATCCATCAATCTGATGTCTCTTACACAGACCCAGGAACAAGACCATTGGTCTTAGTGTCATTCTTGGGCATCATGATGACTGGACCGCGTAGCATCTCCACTGGTTGTCTCTTGCAACCCGCCGTGCAACAGCTCAGTAGCCACTCGCTGGCTTGAGTCAGGCAGCATCATGCCATGGCAAGGGCACAGGATGCTCGCACAGCATCTCCATGACACGGTGCAGCTACGCGTGCGCTGCTGTGCTGCTCTGCTGAGCTGCTCTGCTGAGCTGCTGAGCTGCGACTCCACGGAGCTCGCGGACGCAAGCTGATCGCTCTGCTTGTTCCTGATGGATGTGCAATGGCTGCGTGGCGCGGTGCTGGTGAGGAGTATCGGTGCATTGCAGGCTGGACGATGCCCTTGACCACCATGCGCAGAGACCTCCAATGCCACGGTCCATGCCACTGCAGTTGATCAGGACTCGGGGCTCATGATCGAACATGCTGCTGCCGAGTGCTGCATCAAGATGCCCGCGCAGCAGTCAGAGGACGAAGCTAGCAGCATCTCCATGGCGTGCCGGCGCGTCGACACCCTCGCATGCTCCGTGATGAAGAGTTGGAGCATCATGCGAGTCAACGGCAGCACGAGCGTCAGCACGGATGTGAGCGGCATGATGGTGACAGACGACGGACTGAGAGCCCTTGTCGCAGCGACAATCCAATTCCAGGCTCAGCCGGCCACAGCGCACGCTGCATCCCACATGTCAGGGGTGGTGCCTGAGCACGCGACACGACGGATCGCCAGATGTCATCTGGGATGCCAGACATGATCAGACCGCCCGGGTCAAGCCGCACCGAAAGCCGTCCAGCGCTTCCAATGCTTCCAACGGCCCGGCATGGCCTGGATACGTGGTTCCGGCCGCGTGACTTGCTGAGCTCAGGGACGGGACGGTCCTTTTCAGCCGCAGCCGCCCATGGTCTGCTGGCCCCCTGGCGCTGTCTCTGCCGATCACGATCACGATCACGACTGCTTGCTGCGATACAGTCTGCCGCGCCTGCGTCCAACCCGCCTGCAAGTCAAGTACGAGCGACACGCTGCGCTGCGACGGTGACAGGCGCGCGACAAGCGGGCGGAGTCATCAGCTGTCAGGACAGGTCCTCAAGCCCCGTCGCACTCCAGTCCAGTCGCATCGTCACTCCGAGTATACATCTCCATCTCAGTCCACGATGGCTTCGGCCGGCGCCATGTTCACCGCGCCTGCGCAGACGCTCACGTTCGACGGTCTGCTGTTTGACTTCGATGGCACGATCGTTGACTCGACGGACGGTGAGTTGTATGGCAGGGAAAGGAGGAGGTGTCATGCCGACCACGGCCGCTAACCATCATCACACCCCGTTCTAGCCGTCGAGATGTTCTGGCACAGGTTAGACCGCCGCATCCTCCCCCCGCCGCAACTCAGGAGCTGGGCCGTCTGCTAACATGTGACGGTGTCGTAGGATCGCCAAGGAGCGCGGGATGAAGGCGGAGGATATACTACACTACTCCCACGGCAGACGCTCGATCGAGGTGCTGCGGACCGTCTGGCCCGAGGCCGCTACACAAGAGAGTGAGTTGGACCCAATCTGCAGACCTGCAGACACCCCTTCCCACCGCATACGTTATGGGCGCAGCTGACGGCTCCCCACGCATGGCAGAGGCCAGCGAGCTCGAGGGCTCGATACCCCGCGACTTCGGCGAGAACTGCGTGATCCTGCCCGGCGCGGCGGCGCTGCTGGCGCGCATGACGGCGGCGGCGTGCCCGTGGGCGGTCGTCACGTCGGGCACCTACGCGCTGGCCTCCGGCTGGATCGGCAAGCTGCGCCTCGCGCCGCCCAAGACGATGGTCGTCGCCGAGGACGTCGCGCACGGCAAGCCCCACCCCATGCCGTACCTGATGGGCCGCGACCGCCTCGGCCTGCCGGCGTCGGCGCGCGTGTGCGTCTTCGAGGACGCGCCCAGCGGCATCGAGTCCGGCAAGCGCGCCGGCATGACCGTCGTCGCGCTCGCGACCACCCACCCGATCGAGCGGCTCAAGCAGGCGGGTGCGGATTACATCGTGCGCAATCTGGAGAGCGTCGTGTTCCAGGGCTATGCGGATGGGAAGGTCACGCTGGAGGTTAGGGACGCGCTTGTCGAGGGCGAGGGCGAGGGCGAGGGCGAGAGCGCGGCGCAGGAGAATTGATGGGGGGGCACGAGGGGTTAAGTCGCATCGCGTGCACACTTACATAGATGATCGTCGGCATTTCATGGATTAGAAAACGCATGGTGGATTGGTGTTTGGAGATGCTGCATCTTGACAGCCTGCGAATGTTGCGTCAGTCAATCAATCGTATCTGCACATCATCCGTCGTTGCTCCTCCAGTATGCGCTGCTGCTGCTGTGGTCGTCTCCGTGGGACCATCGGGGTGAGCAGTGCCTAGCGAGGCCATGATGCTGTAGATGTATGCTGTTTCTCTGCGTTGCACTCCGACTCTCAGTGTAGCGGCATCAGCACTAGCCTGGCTCGCCATAGCAAACTCGATCGGACCGACTGCAGCGCAACTGCTTTCAACACGTAGCACCGCCTGGCCTGCAGGGCATCGGTTGCACTCTGCAGCCAGACGCTGCTCGGTGAATCGTCGATATCTGTGGCGTGCACGACTCGGCCACGCTGACTCGCATCATCATCATCTTCTGTTCCCCCGGCATGCTGTAGCTGCGCCCACACCCCGCATCACACGCGCACAATCCTCGCCACCCGCAAGACCACCGCCGCCATGCCCCCAGCCACCACGAGCATCACCACGCCCTTCCAGGACCGCGTCTTCGCGCTGCTCGAGCAGGTCCCCCGAGGCCGGGTCACGACCTACGGGGCCCTCGCGCGCGCGCTCAAGACCTCCCCCCGCGCAGTCGGCAACGCCCTGCGCAACAACCCGTACGCGCCCCGCGTGCCCTGCCACAGGTGCATCGCGAGCAGCGGCTACATCCACGGCTTCGCGGGCCAGCTCGTGGCCAGGCAGACGTACCGCCAGGACGGCGGCGGTGCGCTCGCGGGCACCGTCCTGGCGTCGGCGCGGCCACGCCGACAGCAGCGGCCACGGCGCGCTGCGCAGGGGCTCGTGGCGGAGTTGCGGGCGGCGGCGGCGCCGCAGGCCGCCACCGAGGAGCCCGTCAAGGTCAGGAAGAAGGTGGAGTTGCTGAAAGACGAGGGCGTCTACTTCGACGGCAGAGGCATGCTTGTTGATCGGGCATCGGTCCTGTTCGAAGGGCCGTGGACGCTCACAGGACAACCGTAGCCTTGGCCTGGCCTTTGCCACGCCGTGCGTGCAGTCTACTCAGACCGACATCGCGGGCCCCGAGCTGCGCGCGCATGCCACTGGTCGATGATGGTGACAATCAACCTCATGGATGCACTCGTCCACGCAACCCTGCTTGTTCGCTGGTGATGGAGGCTTGCTGCCTCATCGCTGTCAAGCTGACTATCGCCTCCTACTTGGTATTCGGCTTCCAATCTGTCTCGCCGTCGCCACCCTCGCGACCACCCTCATCACCAAACTGCTGCTCAACATCGCAGGCAGCTGCCGGTGTCGCCACCGCTGGGCGTCCGTGTTGAGCAGCAGCACGGCGGTAGCAAACCATCGTGCCAGGCATTCTCGCCCGCAACAGGCGTTGAGCGTGGTTCGCAACTCCTGCACGCCAGCGTGAGCGGGCCTGTTCGCTACTAATTCCCGTGACAGCAGCTACTGTATACTAACGGCGACGGCTCGCAGTACAGTACATATGTACGTTCGCGCAGCAGCCATTCCGCCGTGTCATGGCTATACTACAGTGTCGGCTGAAATAGTGCACGGACTGGCGCTGGAGGCACGGTCCACCTACGCTGTCCACATGGTTTTCTGAGCGATATGCTGGGGACCCCACGATCGCGCCCCAAGGGCCGCTCCAAACATCACAACGGCGCAGCTTCAGCACAACGCTACCTGCTTTTCACCACATCTTTGGCGCTCGACCGTCTAGACAACTTCCATGTTGCCCTCGCCATCTTGAGAGGAACACTTGCGCGCTGCCCAGCTTCAATCACTCCGGCGTTGCACCCACCATGGCCGCCCTCCCATATCTCAAGAACAAGCCCAAGGTCATCTTCTTCACCGACTTCGACGGCACAATCACCCAGAAGGACAGCAATGACTACTTGACGGACAACCTCGGGTTCGGCGCCGAGCAGCGCGCCGCGCACTTGCGCGACGTGCTTGATGGCAAGCGCACGTTCCGGTACGAGTGGCCTTCTGAGATCCTCCTCGAGCGGCTCCGGCTGCCTGGCGCATCCCTCATGCGGAGCCCAACCTGACAACCCTGGAACGGACAGTGACGCCTTCCGCGAGATGCTGGAGAGCATCGATACACCCTTCGACGAATGCATTCGCATCCTGCAATCGACCATGAGTCTGGACCCCTACTTCGCCGAGTTCTACAAGTGGTCGAAGTCAGTGGGCATTCCCATCGTCGTCCTCTCAAGCGGCATGACATCCATCATCCGCGCCCTCTTCACCTCCTTCCTCGGCTTCGAGCCCGATCCAGACCACTTGCACATCGTCGCCAACGAAGTGACGCCGCGCGAGGGCAAGACCCAGGCCGACATCAATACCGCCGGCGGCTGGACGATCACGTATCACGATGAATCTGGGTTCGGCCATGACAAGAGCCGGGAGATCAAGCCATATGCTGCGCTGAGCGATGCAGAAAGGCCCATTCTGCTGTACGCCGGCGACGGCGTGAGCGATCTATCCGCTGCTCGGGAGACGGACCTGTTGTTCGCGAAGAAGGGACGAGGTGAGTTATCTGCTGTGAGCAGGCGGCATCAGTCATACCCTGGTTCTGTCGCCTTTCGCAACTCTTACTGACATACGCCAGACCTTGTCACCTTCTGTCACCGCGAGAGGATACCTCACACCATATTCGAAGACTGGTCGTCCATACTGCAGGCTACTAAGGATCTGTACGCTGGCAATGTCAGCCCCAAGGACTTGGCTAGCACTGAGTTCGAAGAGGAGGAGCTTGAAGGGATGTGACAGGGACCCGTACTGAGCGCTTGGTCTGCGTGACCCGACGTCGCGATGGCATGGCGCGTCTGCTGCCACCATGGCGATGACTGTAACAGGAATTGTCCTTACCACAGATACAGGCAGACAAATCTAACGACGTTGATGATGAAGACGGCTGCAAGCCCGGTATCACGAACAACTGGCCCTGTCCGGCGTTCCCTGACCAACCGTGTCCGGCCACGAGAATCGCATGCAACATGCCACTGCTTCAGCAGGGATGTCAACGCCGTGGGCGTGGATTGCCGGTACGTGCTGCAGGTGCGGGTGTCAGCTAGCCCAGCAGTGCACCGCGTCATGACCTTTAGCACGAGCGGCGGGCTATCACCTCCCGCTTCAGCAGCCTTCGTTCTATCAGGCAATGAGGCCCGTCCTAGATTGGTTTGTCTCATCAGGAAGATCTGAGCACCGTTGCATTTCGCACAACTATGCTGTCAATCGAGTCCGGTCTGCCCGAATGGCACACTGCCAGTCCCGGCTGTCGTCATGCGGCATTGTCAGTCCCTGGTGGTGTGGCCGCGTTGCGCATGGCAGGCAGACCTGTCCGCAATGTAGGCGTCGTCGCAAATCAGTCGATGACTCTGCATTCGTCACTCCAACCAGCTCCCTTTGGTCGTATGTCACGATCACTATGAGGAACCTGTCGTGCAAACTGACATGGAGCAAAAAGATTGACCAAGCCCAGACTCGAACTGAGGACCTTTTCGGCGTTAACAGCCGAAGAAATTCGGAAATGTTAACGAAACGTGATAACCAACTACACCACTCGGCCGATCATGTGGTACTTGTAGAGCACTGATATATGACCGGCTCCAGAGGCGTACTCAGCACTGGCATGAGGCACGCGGGGGGCACAAGACCTCTGCATGGAAGCACGAGTGCATATTGCTGTGAGGCTCATTGGACCTTGTAGCCTTGCTCAAGGTCAGGTTCGGCTGAGGTTCGAGCCAACTTGCCTGCTGATACTGTCCGGTGGTATGGCGGCAGCTGGGTGCACAGCCTAGCTTTGGCTGCTAGCTACAGGGTGGGTTGGAGGGGCGGGTCGATGAAGACAGTGCGCGCGATCAGAGTATGTGGGCGGCACCGCAACAGCACTGTCTTGGTACTATCCGAGGCGACGAGCTGGCAATGCAGAGGTCGTTTGATACCCGCCAATTCTCTCAGCACGTCCCGTTCACAAGATGGCAGTACCGAGGAAGCATAGCCACCCAGGCACATCCGCGATCGCTGTGCGGATGTAGTGCCCTCGCAGCCATCGCTCGAGCGCGTGCATTGGTCGCTCATCCTCGTCATGCGTCGTCGCGGTACCTGCGGCGGTGTCTGCGTCCGCCATGTCAAGAAGCGCTTTCACCGGCGCCATGACAAGCGGCATGCATATGAAGTGCAGGACAGTGAAGCCCAGGCCTGCGGCGTAGAGCCACCATCGTCGCGAGCCCCCTGAGATGAGGGGATTCCGCAGATTATGATACGCAGTGCCCATCGTGACGGCATTCAGGCCGAGCAAAAGGCCAATTCCACTGCCCCTGAAGAAATCGGCGAAGTAGTGCGGCACGATCGTGTTGACCGGCAATGGCTCCGCCAGTGGTTCGGGTCCATCCGATCCTCGAGCTGACGCGTGGCCCGCATGAGCTCGAGATGTCTTCGTCCGCAATGCTTTGAATATCGTGAGAAAGTAGTGCTCGTCCCATGCGTAATGTAGTGTGGTTGTCGTGGCGAGCAGGGGCGCAAGGCGCATCAACTCGCCGCTTCTAAGCACACCCGACGCCATGACCGAGGGGAATTGCTGGCTGCTTGGCTGGATCCTGGGAGTGCATCTGGCACGCAGGAGGATTGATGACCGGTACTATATCTGCTATATGTACTATTCTGAACTGAAATCGCAAATGCGGGGCATCTGCATGCTCCGCCGCGCAACCTCTCGCGACCAATGGCAAAGCGCAACGCCGTCCTGCGTGATCTCCAGGGGACGGGACAAGACGGGTGAACAGGGCGGCATCAGTTGATCCTCCGGGATGGTTGAGTTTTGACGACCGCGCGGTATACGGCGGCTGCCAAGCACCGGAAGACCGGAGGGTTTGGCAGAGGCCGAGGATGCATCGTCGCAGTCTGCGCGGTGCCAGACTCGGAAATACGCGCATATTCAACAGAGGCAGTGTGTTCGGAGCTGCGATTCCTCCTCCGGGAATCAACCAGCAATGGGGCTGGGGGTTTCCGTGGTGGCCTCAGTGGGCTGAGGCTGCGGCTGTGGTTGGGGCTCGTCGCCCTCAGGTGCCTCAAGAGCCCGTTCAGAGACAATCGGGGTATGCTTCGCTAGCTGGTCGATCAGACTGCGTTTATTGTTGAGTCAGCGGCGTGCTTCATGTGCCACCAAAAACTGATGCTGCGCCTACCTTTGATGATGGTTGAAGATATCGTCATTCAGTGAATCCAACTGCCGGATTTGTTCGTTAATGCTCGCGATCTAAACGATATTCGCAGGCGAATACCAACCGTTAGGATGCTTGTCGACCGAACATATGCTGCAGAAACGTAGGAGAAGATGACGACTTCACCTTCCCATCGAAAGAGGCAGCCGCATCTGCCTTCTCGCGCAGATGCACGGATTGAGAATCAGGTGTCGTTGGGCTGGCAGGGTCCTGCGGACTGTCGCCATCCTTGCCTTCCATCGTCGACGCAGCTGGCGAGCGGTCGTATCTAGGCAGACTGCCGAGATCACTGCTGTCATCCGCAGTCGTGGTCATACTGCTGGACCTGGCAATTGCGACGCTAGCCGTGCGGGGCTGTTTGCTCAGTCTGGCTTCATTGAGCTCGAACTCCAGCTCGCGAATGCGCCGGCTGTTCTGAGACATGATCGCCTGAGCCTCAGTAATCTCGTGAGTCAACCGCATGTTCTTCCCGGCGAGTGTGGAAATGTCACCCTCAAGAGCGGCGTATCGCTCTTCAAGAGTTTTGAGCTCATCGAGTGTCTGCTGGTGATGCTTCTTCGTTTTCTCAATCTCAATGATCAATGTATCGTACGCCTTCTTCGACTGCGCGAGCTCTTTCCTCGTAGTCTCAAGGACTTGCAAAGTAGCCTCCTTGGACTCCTGCAATGTTTGCAACTCAGTTGCATGAGCGTCGGCGACTCCTATCTTCTCCTTCAGGGCCTTTTCGTGTTCGGCCTTCATGACACTGAGCTTCTCTTCCTGGGCTGTTAGTATTGTCTCAACAGTCCGGGAATGACCGAGCTCCAGATCTTCCATCTTCTTCCGCTGCTCCTCCACAGTCCTTGTCTGAAGTTCTGCGTACGTGGCGCGCAGCTTGTTCACCTCTTCCCTCACACGGTCGAGACTGCGTTGTAGCTTGGTGATCTCAGCATCTTTGCTCTCAATCACCGTTGCATGCTGAATCTTCAACTCTTCGACCTGAGCGGCGTAGGTGCCATGGACATCCGATGTTGTTGCAACAGCGGCATCGTGCTTCTCTTGCCACTTCTTCAATGCGTCGGCATGCTGTGCCTTAAGAGTGTTGATCTCCGCCTCGTGAACGATGTTCAGCTGATCAAGAGCCTTGGCACCAGCTTCCTTCTCGGTGTCCATGGTCTTCTCGAAGGCGCGCTTCAGAGCCTCCGTCTCAGCCCTCAGCTCGGCGGTGGCGGCTTCATGGTCCTCGTCCTTCTTGCGTTGGCTGTCTTCCAATGCACGAAGGACGTTTCGCAGACCCTCCACCTGGGTACGCTCGTGCTCAAGGTCCTCTGTGATCGCGACAATCTTTTTGTGACTGCGGCTGAGCTCGTCCTCGAGTGTCTTGACAGTATCCTCGAGAGTCGCGAGGGCGGCAGTAGCGGCCGCGTTCTCCACACGTCCGCTTTCCTCCGCCTTCTTGTTGAGATCCGCGAGTGCTTCTTCTGAGGCGGCCAGCTTCTTCTTCAGGTCCTCAATCTGGGCGGCCTGACTATCTGTTGTCAATACACTCCTGCCAGAACGTGTCTCTAGCTCATCCTGGACCTTCGTCAAGCGCTCAAGATCGGCAACAGTCTTCTCATGAGTGACTTTGAGTTCCTCATAGCGAATTCTGTATTCCTCGATCTCGGACAAAGTACTCCTCAGTCCCTCCAGTTCATCAAGATGATTGGCTGTCAGGTCAGCGATAGCCTCCTCGTGGGATTTGTGGAGTCGCTGAACATGTGTCTCGTGCTCAGCTTTGAGCTTCTGTTGCGTAGTTGCCAATTCGCCCTCCAGTTCGTTAACCCTCTTCTCCAGAGATCTGAAACCCTCGATGGCGAAGTCGCGAGCGACAATGACAGGTTCCATGTCCCTGAGCTGACCTTCAAGTGTTGAGGACCGCCTGCGCGCAGCATCGCGGGCAGCAGCCACTTTGCCGAATTGGGCAGCCTCCTTGCGCAGCGCAGTCAGCTTCTTGAGCGCGTCGTCCCGAGCAGTCACTGCTTCCGTGAGCTCCCGCATCTGCGCTTCCAGGATGATCTGCTGCTCTTCCTTCAAATGTTGATACTCTTCCAGGGCAGCCTGTGCGTCTCGCAACTGCTGCTCCAGCGCCTTAACCCTCTCACCGCTGTTCTCGTCATCAGGATGGGCGGTTTTGAGATCACTCAGCTCTCCGCTGAGACGCTCGTGCGCAATCTTCAATTGTTCATGCTCGGAGACCAGTGTCTTGTTCTTAGCAAGATCGGACTCGAGCTTTTCCACTTGGACAGTGAGCTCGTCCTTAGCAGTCTTGGCAACCTCCATCTCTTGCTCGAGCACGCCGTACTTCTTTCGGAGCTCCTCGTGAGCAGAAAGGGACTCTTCGGCCTCCTTAACCTGCTTCTGGAGCGAAGCAACTTGCGCGAGAGCATCCTCCTTTGCAGTTGTAGCAGCTGCTAACTGCTGTGCTAGGCTACTCTCCGGCTGCTCATCCGTCGTGTCTTTCGTGGCGTCTACTGCAACTTGCAGCTCACTCACCTGCAACTCCAGTGCAGAGGCTTCGGCAATGGCATCATCTCGAGCGGCAGTGACCTCTTTGATCTCTTGCTGCAGCGTAGCTTCCCGAGCTTTCAGTCGTGCAACCTCATCGACAGCAGCCTCTGTCTCGGCCAACTTCTCCTCGGACGCATGCATCTTGGCCTTAGCCTCGTCCCTAGCAGCTGTCAGAAGGATTAACTCCTGTTGCAGTTCTAAATGCTGCTGTTTAATCTGTTTGTGCTCTGCTGCAAGAGCCTCAGCATCTTTGAGTCGTCCTTCTAGAATCGCAATGCGATCAGAGGTTGCATCTGGGGTCTGGGCCGCCGAGCTACCGTCATCGCCAGACTTGGTGGGTTCCTGACCTTCGGTCGTAGGATTGTCACTGGTGATCTGCTCAATAGCGTTCATCTTGTCTTCGGCTGACGTCTGCTCGGCATCGGCATCGGAAGTAGTACGGGACCCATCAGTCTCCTGAGACTGTGCCGGCGTCTGGTCCTTCGCAATAGTAGTCTTATCGTCCTTGGCCTGACGGAGCTGATCAAGGTGCTGTTTATGGGCCGCAATGGTAGAGTTCTGCTCCTCTAACTGGCGATCCTTCTCCCGTATATGGGCAGTCATGTCCTGCTTCGTGGTGCTAAGCTCGACCTGATGGCGCTCCTTGAGGACTTCCATTTCCTTCTTCAGGTTGGCAATGGCCTCGTCGCGAGTCTTGATTTCGGCCTCGGCCTCTTTAGCGATGTCCTCCTTTTCCTCTCGCAGAGCATCCACCTCGCCCTTGAGCTCTTCGAGCGCCGCGTCACGGAAGCGGATGTCCATAGCATACTTTGAGCTGGCCTTCTCCTTCTCCTCCCGACCAAGATCGAGATCCGTTCGCAGCCTGCTGATGACAGATTCTCGTTCATCGAGAGTTGCTTTGAGAGTCGTGAGCTCAGTCTCCTTCTTCGCCAGGTCGTCAGCGGCCGACTGGTGCTGGGCAGCTTCCTTGCGAAGGGCTGCAAGCTCGCCTGCTGTTTTTTCAGCATGATCACGTTCTTCGTCGAGCTGTTTCTGCAGCTCCTGCAAGGCAGCGGACGAAGTTTCCTTCTCCTTTTCCAGGGCTGCCTTCGCGGACTGCAGTTCCTCAGCGGCGTCCGCGGCCGCTCGTTTGTCGCGCACGCACTGCGATCTCAACGTGTCGAGCTCGTCAGTCAGCGCCAGTAACTCCTCATCCTCTTTCTTCGTGTCCTTTGAAGCCTGGGCAATGAGTCCTTCGAGCTTCTCGATCTTCTTCTTGAGCTCGTCTGTCGCCTGTTGGTTGTCGGCCAGTTCCGTGGTCAAGCGTTCCACCTCGGCACTCTGCTCGGCAATCTTCTGAGTATCAGCGCTCTTGAGGGCTTCGACCTGCTCCGAGAGGGCCTTGGCTGAGGTCTGCTCTTGCTGCAGCTGCTGCTGAAGCGCGGCAATAGCCGCGGCATGCTCTTCTTTGGCCTCTGCAAGCTTGGTAGCCATCGTAGCGTGCTCGTCGCGTGCGCTCTGCAACGCAGCTGCTTGCTCAGAGGCATCAGGGCTGGTGGTAGCATCGGCGGCCGCAGCCTCAGCTTCGAGTGCTTGAATCTTGCTCGTCAGGTCAGCAGCATTGGCGCGTGCCTCTTCGAGTTCGGCAGTCAGTGTTGCTAGGGCGGCGACATGGCTCTCCTTAGCTTCCTGCATGGTTTTGCGATGAGACTCTTCGATAGCAGCCGCGCGCGCAGCGCTGGTCTCCTCCAACAGTTTGATTCTGTCGGTCAGCTGCCGCATAGCTTGCTTTTCCTGGGCGAGCTGCGCCTCGGTTTCAGCTAGCTTCGCTGTGGCGGTGACCAGCTTCTCCGCACTATCTTTCTGATCGGCAAGGGAAGTCTGAAGATTCTTGATCTGATCATTTAAATCGGTAATAGACGCCTGCTCAGCCTTCAGGTTGGCCTGGAGTTCCTGTAAGGTGGCCTCGTGTGCACGCTGTTCTTGCTCCAGCTTCGTCCGCGCTTCTTCTTCCACCGCGGTGGCCTTCGATTCGAGGGTCTCAATCTGCTTCACAAGCTCGTCGATGCTAGTCTGTTCCTCCTTCAGCTTTTGTTGCATCTGGTCGATTTTCGCTTCTGCTTCAGCAGCTTGCGCGGCAGCTGCGGCCTTGACCTGCTCAATCTCGGCTCTCAGACTCGCAGCTGTAGCCTTCTCCTCCTCAAGCTGCTTCTGTAGCTCAGCTACAGCGAGCTCATGCTCAGTCTTGGTCCGAGAGAGGATGTCATCTGCATGAGCCTTGGCAGCATCAGCAGCTGCCTTCCTGGCTTCATCGACGTCCTGCGACGTCTTCATGACAAGGGCTTCGGTGTCGAGTTTAGCCTCGTCGATCTGCGACTGGAGTTGCTTGACTCGAGCCTCGTGGTCAGCGGTCAATGCAGCGATCTTCTTCTCGTACTCCTCTGCAACATCGGGGCCACGACTGATAGCAGCGTTACCACTGCTTTTCGCGGCCTCCGCTTCAGCGGCAGCGAGCTTGCTTTCCAGAGCCGCCTTCTCGTTCTCGAACTCTTGCTTCATCTTCTCCATCGCTTCATGGTTCTCCTCGCGTAGGGTGGTGGTTGCAGAGGTAAGGTCGTCCGTGTGCTCGCCACGCGAGCGTTCCAGCATCGCAAGAGCCTCATCATACTTGGCCTGGAGCTCAGCAACCTTGGCATCGCTGTCTGCGAGCTTGGCAGTCAGGTACTTGATAGTCTGCTTCGGGCCATCGCCGATGATGGCGCCCGTGGTTGTCGACGCTCGACGGAGTTGGTTGGCAGCTGCTGTCGATGACGGATTGGCGGCGCGCGTGGGAGGACGAGCGGGAGCCCCAGACGCCCAAGAGGGCGAGGCAGGCGTGATAGAAGCACGGGAGGCAGAGCTGCGCGTAGGGCCCATTGCGGTACCAGCCGCGGTCATGGGCCGCACCTGCGTGTGGCTGACGGTGTGCCGCAGAGTACTGTGCGAAGTCGGCGAGGCAGTGGTGCCGACGACGGATTGGCGGCGACGGTGGGACACGGGGACGGGCTTGGGAGGGCTGCTGTTCTCGTCGCCGCTCAGAAGAGCGGACGACGAGGCGGGAGAGCCAGCGGTGGTGGCGCCACTCGAACCGCCATGGTACGAGCTGCGCGTCGACGTCTTGAGGTCAGCCGACGATTGGCTCACGCGCGGGCGGTGCGAGGAGTTCGCCGTCGCCGTCGTGAGAGAGTAGTTTGACAGCGTTGAGGGGGGCCGTCGAGCGCTGGACGCTGTCGTTGGGCCTGTGGCGGTCGACGCGCGGCGTCCGGAGGAGGCGTTCAGCTGTCGTAGCGCCGAAGCACTCGACAGGCGCCGCACGGTGTTTGCCGTGGGTTCATGGCTGCCATTGGCATTGACACTGCTAGTGGCAGCGGGCGTATTAATGGCGGTGACGGAGACGCGCGAGGACAGGCGCGAGGGGTTGCTGCGGCCGATCTCGTGGGACTTGGGCCGCGTGCGCGAGGCGCTCGCCGTCGTCTTGGCCGTCGACGTTGACGTCGACGTCGCGCCCGATTTGGGCGATGTCAGCGTCGGTGTCGGCGAGGGGGCCACGGTCGTGCGCGTGGCCGGCGAGGTGGGCGAGAGCGGCGCCTCGTCGGTGTGCGCCATTGCAATTGCAGCCGTCCGCGCAGCAGTCGGCCACCACAACAACTCGCACACGCACTGGCTCCCAGTAGCCTCTCCGGCTATCAATTGGCTGCACTGGCGGGCCCTGGTCCAGGCACAGGCCTAGGAACTGGACCGGCCAGGCAGTCCGAGTGGTGTTTTCCCGGGCGGGCTGTTTTCGTATGCTCCCGCTCGCGTCTCTTGCTTCCTGGCCTGCTGCGGTGATCGCCGTCAATAGAGCGTGTCCGTGGGTGAGCACAGGGGCAATGGGACTGACCGTCGATGATTACAGTGGTTCTGCGGCGGTTTCTTCGAACAGACGGCGCAAGATGAAGGGGCTCGGCAGTGTGCAGGCTGCAGGATGCAGGCGGCAGGGAGGGAGCTGGAGGTGATGCTGTCGCGAACTGGCAGCGCAACTGCAGGACGATGCCTCGCCCAGCTTTGAGAAGTTGCATCGCACACCACGTACTATACGCAGTGCAGTCCATGCAGTCAGTCACAGCGACGGCGACTGAT
>JAGYHY010000162.1:0-14640 GCA_024244165.1 Ascosphaera acerosa | reverse complement strand
CCAGAGCCCGGCCGACCACAGCCGGCGGACGGCTCCTGCCGCAGGTCGTCGCCCACAGGGGCTACAAGGGCGAATGCCCCGAGAACTCGATGCTGGCCTTCGAGGCGGGCGTGCGGGCGGGCGCCGACGCGCTGGAGTGCGACGCGCACCTGACGCGCGACGGCGTGGTGGTCCTCAACCACGACAAGACGGTCAAGCGGTGCCACGGCGTCGACCGGCGCGTGCGCGACTGCGACTGGGCGTTCGTCGCCTCGCTCAGCTCGCTCGCGCCCCCGCACGTGGGCATCCCGCGCCTCGCAGACCTGCTCGCGTGGCTGGCCGTGCCGGAGAGAGAGCATGTATGGCTCTACCTCGAGCTGAAGGTGGGAGTCGCACACCGGAGTCATGCGGGCGTGCGACGCAGGCGCTGATGGGGTCTGACCCGTGCCTGTCCCTGCACAGCTGCATGATGACACGTCAGATCTGGTCAGGGCCATTGCCGGCGTCCTGGCCTCTGTGGCCGCCACGCCCGCGCGGCCGTGGGATACGCGGGTGGTGCTGGGCATCTGGACGGTACGTCGCGCGCGGACTCCGGCCCTCTCTCTCGCCGTCTTGCCAGACTCACGGCTCACAATCTGCAGGCGACCTACCTAGGACCGATCCAGAGCCACCTGCCAACGTACCCGGTCTCGCTGCTGACGCCCTCGCTGACGTACGCCTCCTGTTTCCTGTCCGTGCCGCAGGTTGCCGGCTTCAGCGTCAACTTCTTGCTCCTGTACTCCAGCGCGGGACGCAGATTCCTCGCGCGGGCGCGCGCGGCCGGCAAGGCCGTCTTCGCCTGGACCGTCAACAAGCCCCGCACGATGGACTTTGCCGTCCGGTCCCACCTCGACGGGATGGTCACGGACGAGGTCGGCCTGGCCCTGAGGATACGAGCGGAGTGGGAGAAGAGGTGTGCTTCGCTGGAAGGGGGGGAAGGGGCAGGGGATGGCGCCCGCCAGACTGGCCAGCCCGTGCAGGTGGAGCGCCTGCCGCTCAGGTACAGGCTGCTGATCGGCGTGTTCGTGCGCGTGACGAACCTGCTCGGCCGGCTCGTTGCGTGGCGCCATCGAGCCGTCCTCAGACGGCACCAGGTCCTCGAGACGGAGGGGGTCCCTGCCAATGCGGAGCGCGTGCCACTCGCACGCGGGCTGCCAGACGGGACTATGTAACACTGCTCGCGTCAGAAAGGTCAAGGCCGGCCGGCGAATGATTCACTGGCTAACGGCGCGGCTTGACAGTGCTCGCGGCGCTGTTGAACAGCTCCTGGTGCCGACGGACGCTCAGACATGCCGTCCAGAAGAGCAGTGCTGGGCGCCGCTATGCGGGGAATAGCAAGCAGGGCGAAAGAGTCACATCGCCGTCCGTTACAAGAAGGCGACGGCTGTGGCTGGAGCATGGATCGTGGGTCCGAGGCTCAGCCTAGACATGACACCGGGTTGGATCTCAGGCTCCGTCGTGAAGGCGGTGCGTCTGTCTCTGGCAACGGGATTGGACATCGTCGCAGGCCGCCCGATACCCTGACCAGGGGCCACGGGCGCCTCCGTTGAGACGACCTCAGCGAGACGGCAGGGCCATCAAAGGACCTGAACGGCAGTTCTTAGTCTGATGGCAACGAAATGCCGTGGAAATGCCGTGCGAGGATATGCTATGGGCGTCAGCCAGGAAGAGGACGTCCCCAAGCTCGCGATGCATGACTGATGCGTAGCAAGCCTGCAAAGCCATTCTGCGTGAGCCTGCGCAGAGCATCTCACTCTGTGCTAGCTACTGTATTCAGAGGAAGTTGGTGTCTCTATACATCTCCATCTTCGCTCACCTGTGTAGACTGTACAGTATGTAGCCAACCTGTCTCACCCAGCGGCAGCGAGCTCGGCTAACCAAGCGAGCACCGGAACTTGCCGGCTGGCGCCACCACCGCGCGCACAAGACGCCGTACCAGCGCCGTGGGGCCGTCTCCGTCTCCGTCTCCGTCTCACGTCAAGGCACAGCGCATCCGCCAGCCTCACCCTGACATCGACAGAGCCAGGCACAGCGGACGCTTTCTCCGAAGACACACTGCGACGACTGCGCCCGTGCTTGTCCTCGCGCCTGATTCACTGATCACTGCTCACCGCGCGGGTCTGTGCTACCACCAGGTAGCAGCCAGTGCCAGTCCACATCGCGACACCGCCGGTGCCCTCCCACCACTGCCGACCGAGCAATGCCGATGGTGAGTCTGGACTCGTGCTGCCCAGGCCCAGCCCCAGTCCCAGGCCCGGGCTGGCTGGCTGGCTGATGACTGCGCTAGCCAACACGTGCTGACTCGCGGCCGCCCATGCCAGGACGTTGCTCGCGATCCCATCACCGTGAGCGCTTACCGGCGCGCGACTACACGTGGTTGCTTCGGGTGAGGCGAGGTGAGAGGCACGAAGCGAGTAGCGCGCAGCACCACCCACATGACTCTGGCCGTCGCACGGCAGGCCGCTGGAAGGCGTGGCTAGCATACCACTGCAGAGCAGGACGCGCCACAGATCAACAGCCGCCTGGCCATCGAGTCGGCATCCACCGTGTTCAACTCCAGAGATCGACGGCGACGTACTGCGCTCGCGCGTGCGCATCACAGACCACGACTCCTGCTTAGGCCACTGCTACCCGTGAGGCGGGGACGCTGCACTGGGACATGATTTTGAGGTCACTGCCACATCACTGGCCCGAGTCTGAGAGGAGACCGCCACACGATGCCACGTGCTGCTGCGACCCATACCTACGACGAGTCTTGCATCTGCTACGTCCCGGACACGCCGTCTTCGCTCCGGAACGAATCAGACCAGCTGCCCCTGCTGCGCGCGCAGTACTTCTACCTCGCCTCGTTCGACATCGACGATGTCTTCACGCCGCAGCCGCCAGTCCAAGCGCAGTCATCACAGGATGGCAGGCGGGTGACGGTCGTCGCCACGCTGCCGCCCCAGCCGTTCTCGGCGCATGACAATGCCGCCCTCGACAAGGCATGGTATGACATGCGTCTGCGGAGGCAGGAGAAGTCACAGCGTGGTGGTGCAGGCGGTGGAGCGACAGCTTGCTCTCCTGCCCAGACTACCAAGCCAATCCAGATCGCCCTGACTTCACATCAGCAGGGGCCTTCTACAACCACGCTGCCAACAGCAGGCTGCTATCCGAGAAGCACCAGTGCCGGCAGCCGCCAGACTAGCTCCTCGGGACCCTCAGGCCCCCTGCGCGCTCAGTCAGACATCGCGGGGCTCGACGTGCCATTGGGAGGGGCAAGCGACCAGAACAGGGCCAAGCAGCACCCCGCGCCGCCTTCGCGCATCCCTCGCTCAACCTCTCTGCTGTCAACTCCTTCGCCCGTCACATCACATCGCAAACGAGACCCGCCTTCCCAGATGCCAGCAAAGACTTCAGCGCGTTCACCTCACCAGCTCGCAACCTCTCAAGACGCATGTTCACGACTGCCAGTCTCACCATCGTCGCCCTCACCGACACCGTCCTCATACGCTACTTTGGGGACGGGCAGTCTCCCGTCTGCTGTCATACCCTCATCGACGTCGTCGGCGTGGACTAGTGGCAGCCGCCATCGAAATGGAAGCACCAGCGGCAGCCCCTTTGCACGAGCGCCGATCCGCAATAAGAAGTTTCTGGTGCCTGACTCACGGTATAGCGAAGGGGATTGTGGCAGCGAGCATGATAGCCTCGACCATCATCATGCTAGTGGGCAGCCTGATCCTATCGGCTTGGAAGGTATGGCGCACGCTAGGAAAGACCTTAATCACGCGAACGACAGTCGCCAATTCAGTGAGATGACGTCGCATCCCCCACGCCAACACTCAGCATCAGCACCAGCGCTTGCTCGGATGAAGGAGTCGCAAGCACTGCTCCAGCCCCTGCCGACTATCTCAGTCACAGTCGGCTACTCCCGCTTGTATACGGTCCGCTTCCCGTCACTGATCCTCCACCCGGTCTACTGGGCACCCATCGGAGACGTCGCGCCTGTCATCAGGGGCACCTGGTTCTACAAGAGTACGATGTTACCCGTCGAGCCAGAGGTGGCAAATCGGTTGGAGAGGGGGTACTGCTACATGAGACCCTGGACCGGGACCTGGCAAGACGAGTTGAACAGCTGCGTTGAGCATGGCGCTGAAGCGGAAGAGAAGATTGTATGGAAGCTGTTTCAGCAGGAGCAGGAAGAGCAGGGCGGAGACACCGCACCAAGAAACACGCAAGATGACGCGGAGCAATTTGAGAAGGGAGCGCACGATGGTGCCAATCATGCTCTGCAGTTCGATCAGACTGAGGCAGCAGGCCCGCACGGCAAGGCGCGCGATGCTCTCCGACCTACCAGCGTCATCTACGTGAACGCCACAGACGCGCAGATCCTACGACCCAGCCTGCTGCCATCAGCACATCGCGGCCGGCGGCCTCTGTCAGCTATCAGAAAAGGTCACGAGATTGGCATTGCAGTGGTCCGAGGGTTCGACTACAAGCGATGGAGCAAACTTCACCCACCCAGGACCAAGACGGCGGCTGCAGGCAAGCTCATGGAGATGTACTCGCGAGGGCGGGCAAGCGGGCAAGTCATCGCGCAACCACGCTGCCCAGGCTGCTTGATGGAAGAGCGGAAACCCAGGCCAACCGAGCTAGTCTTGGTGATTCATGGCATCGGGCAGAAGCTGTCCGAGAGGGTTGAAAGTTTCAATTTCACGCACCACATCAATGGATTTAGGCGGCAGGTGAACATTGAGATGAGCGAGACCTCGATCTGGCCAAGCATGCGAGACGGCATGGGCGGCCTGATGGTCCTCCCTGTCAACTGGCGGGCGATCCTCTCACGCGAGGACGATGACGTCCATGCTCTGACGCACGACGATCCGAACGGCAACCAATTCACCCTCAAAGACATCACGCCGGAGACGGTGCCCTATGTCCGCAACATGATCAGCGACGTCATGTTGGACATCCCCTACTACCTGTCCAACCATAAGCCCAAGATGATCGCTGCAGTGGCGAAGGAAGCGAACCGAGTTTACAGGCTGTGGTGCGCGAACAATCCGGGTTTTCAGGAGTACGGGCGAGTCCACATCATTGCCCATTCGCTAGGCAGCGTCATGGCAGTGGATATACTCAGCAGACAACCCACAGCTTTGCTACCGCGACCGGCGGATGTCACTGCAACGTCACTGGCTGATCGCAGCAGCGATCAACTCTTCAACTTTGACACGAAGAACCTATTTCTTTGCGGAAGCCCAGTGGGCTTTTTCCTACTCCTGAACAAAGGTGAGTCACAGTCATCAGCTGCTTGAGCATCTTCAAGCACTAATCATCTCTCGCAGCCACTCTGAGCCCTCGACAAGGGAGGACCAAGCCCGGTCTTCGCGAGGGTGATATGGAGAGCGGGCTATGCGGCGAGCGAGGTCAGTACGGCTGCCTGGCCGTGGACAACGTCTACAACATCATGCATGACACCGATCCAATCTCGTACTGCCTCAATGCAGCAGTAGATCGACGTCTCGCTGCAGTGCTTAAGCCAGCGTTCCTGCCGTCGTTGCAAACGTCCTGGATGCAGTCACTAAGCCACGTTCTCACGTTTTCGTCGTCGACGCCACTGGGCGGATCACAGAGTGCTAACGGTAGCAGCACCGTCGCCGAGCATGTGACGCTATCCAAATCCGCCGCAGCGCCCCTGAGCCGTCATCTGCCTCCAACGTCACCAAGTGGTGTGCGATCTTTCACGCCTGCCACGCCTTTGCATCCGCTTTGCTCACCTGTGTCTGCCATGTCCTTCGATGCCGACCAGGACAACCCAGCTGACCCGGACACAGAAAACCCGCTCACGCAGCTGCCGTCCAATGTAGAGCTTGAGACGCATGACTTTACGCGCGAAGAGATCGCCGAGAAGCGAATGTACGCGCTCAACGACAACGGACAAATCGACTATCACATGTCAGGCAACGCTGGTCCGCTCAGCATACAGTACCTGAACATGCTGAGCGCGCACACTAGCTACTGGAGTAGCCAGGACTTCACTCGTCTGGTCGTCATGGAGGTCGGGAGAGAGCCTGGGAGGAAGCACGCCATTGCGGCATTGAAAGCGAGGAAGAAGAAGGGGTGGCAGGGTGGGAAGAATGAGGCGAAATGATGGTGCCGCCCGGCATTGTTGACTACTAATTACGGGCATCACCTGGTCATGGGATCGGCGGGAGTACGGCTGCCTTGTGAGTGTAGCACCGCCTTTGAGACTCCTGTCCAAGAGGCCACAACCCACATGGTCAATGTGTGTCAGACGGATAGGCAGTGACATCGTATCTGGCGCAATGCTATACAAGATTCGAGAGTGGCGCTTGCTTGGCCAGCGCATCAAGGGAGACTGACGTTCGCAGCTGTGGACGAGCAAAGGCCCTTGCGCCCGCTGCAAAGGCACGCACAACCTCAGTCAGTACCGACGAGACCGCTTCCTGTCACGGTCGTCGTCAGCAGGACGTCGCCTGTCATACCTGCGACGGTCCTC
Source organism: Ascosphaera acerosa (assembly GCA_024244165.1). Lineage (NCBI taxonomy): Eukaryota > Fungi > Ascomycota > Eurotiomycetes > Onygenales > Ascosphaeraceae > Ascosphaera > Ascosphaera acerosa. The sequence goes on along the minus strand of JAGYHY010000162.1, from coordinate 8,123 downwards.
GTCTCGGCTACGCTCGGAATGTTCACTGTCGTCACGTCGTCGGTAACCTCGCGATGGCTCCGAGTGACGGCTGCTCCTGTTCCGATCTGTCTCTCTGTCCCGCCTTAGAGGCTCGGTCCCTTCCTCGTTCCGATGGCTGCGACGGTCCGATGGCGTCGCATGTCGTGTTCGCTCGTGGCCAGTATGCCGATGATAGTCGCCGCTGTAGGTGTGACTGCGACCATCGTCACGCTCGCGCTCCCGATCTCGCGTGGAGCGGTGCCTATGACTATGCCTGTGTCTGCTGGACTCCCTTCCATCGCGCTCATTATCACCATCACTGTGAGCATCACGATCTTGTAACCGCAGTTGGCTCGACCTGCCGCGGCTCCGGTCGCGTCGCTTGGAGGTGCTCCTGATCTCCTCATCAGCAACCCGTCGTTGGCTTTCCAGCTTCTGTTTTTCCTGCAACCGTCGAAACTCATCCTCAGCTATTGTCTCGCCCGTGCGCTTGTTGCGCAGCACGACAGGCGTGTAGAGTCCCTCTCCTGAACCCCCTTTCGCCTTCCTCATGGCTGCCTTGCCCCAGGCTCCGATTTCCAGGTCCCCGCCTTTGCCAGGGATGGCCTTGGCTCCGATGCCGAGGAACCCTGGCCTGCGCTCGAGCACGCGCGGCTTGACCGCGGCAGCTGCCTTGGCATCTGGTGCGGGAGAGCCATAGCTGCTCTTGCCCACTGCTTGGCCCTCCTTCCATCCCATGCCGCGCAGCAGCGCTGCGCCAAACTCCTCCACTGGCACGGCCTCGTAGGATGCCAAGGACGCCGGGTCGGGCCGGGAGGCGACGTCTTCTCTGAACGATCGGGTCTCGTCATACGTTTGTCCCGCACTCTGTGGCGGTGGTGCTGCGGCTGGGATCACGAGTGTGGACTTTCTCATGCCGCCATCGTCTTTGCTCTCGGTGATAAGGGCTTGCAACGCTGCCTCGTCCTGCGACAGGGGTGTATCTGATTGTGCTGGTGTCTCTGCCGAAAGTGTCTCCGACTCTGCGCCAGCGGCGGTCGCGGGCGCCGACGGCGCGGCGTAGATCAATCCATACTGCGAAGTCGCAGCCAGTGTCTCTGCTGTGCCATCGGCATCGCCAGTAGCAGCCTTGTCAGTTGACTGGCCGCCATGTGGAGCTGCTGCTGTTCTACCGGAGGACCGCGCCTGCACACGATCGCGCCAATTGTTCGTCTTTGGCACTGCTATGACTAGCGGGCCCTTGACTTCCTCACGGTCTGCCGTCACCGCAGTGCCATTGACGAAGGCCGTGAGCTCCTGCTGCTGCGCAGACCCATGCTTCTCTGTGGCAAGGGCCTCTTCGTCTTCGTCGAGACCGAGTCGCGCACTACTGCTTGCTCTGGAATGGATCGCCTTGCTCAGCGATGATTGTGACGAGGCGCGTGTTGACACAGACGCCCTTGGCTTGCCGATCTTGATGCTGGAAGAGAGTCTGAATGGCTTTGCAATTGCAGGTGCAGTGGTTTCGGCGGACGCAGATGCTGTCGTAGCGTTGCCGGATTGGCTTTCCCGTGATGGCGATGCCGGCGACGTCGGTGCTGAGGACATGCTGAGCTAGTCCGATCGGATGGCTAGCCTGGAGGAAGCTGCCGAGCAGAATGCGGCAGCAGGCTCGTTGGCTCTAGGGCAGCAGCGAGAATGGCGGCGCAAGTATAGCCGCAGATGCAGTAGATTGAGAGCACAGCACCGCGCTGGCCGAATCAGGCAATAGCTCCTCGACCGGCTGCCGTCGAAAATTGGCGGGCAGGACAGATGACGTCACGCGTCAGTGCCGCCTCTGTTCAGCGGCGACCCGGAGGAGGAGAGAGCAGGGAGGTGAGAGGCGACCATCAGAGCACCGCAGCACCGATAGCGTCGATGAGAGTGGTCGGGGACGGGGCGCGGCAGGCGGGGGCTCACAGGCCAGCGTTGATCAGGTGCCATCGACCAACGAGTGTGGTTTCGCAACCGTCTTGCAGTGCTCGCCAGGAGTCACTACTCTTGCAGCGAACCATGCTGGGCCTGGCGCCGGGCCCCTCGGGTGCCTCGTACCGGCCGTGGCGGCACGTCCGCTGCCCCTGTCACCCTGACTGCGAGTAACCGCCCCGCCTCTGAGCTGAGGTGAGCTCTCCCTCTCTCTCTCACGGACCACGACGACAGGATGAGATAACTCTTGCGAGGGCCCTCGTCTCATCTGGCTGTCGCTGCCCGTCCGCGTTGAGTCGACGTTGCTGAGCGCGTCCGACTAAGGCAGCCAGGCAATCCAGGCAGTCAGACTACGCCCAGCCCGCCAAGCCCGCCCGAACAGGCAACTGCCCAGATTGAGCCGACCGTCCGACCTTCCTTGGCTGGAGCGTGTTTTCCAATTAGCGGCGACGAGAACGACGACGACGAGGGAGAGGCAGAGGGGGGCAGACCACGGCGACAGGGACCGACGGTCACGCCCGGACGACGGCCTAGGACAGCTCAGCCCAGTCACAGTCATGGCCGCTTGCCTCCTGTAACGGCGTGATACAAGGACACCGCCGCCCTGCTACTCGTCCAGCGTCACGCGCCGGCACCACACGTCACCTCCGTTCGCCGCGCGCCTCTTCTGAGAGCTCCCTCGCCGACCCACCCTCGCGCAAGCGCTCGGATCGCTCAGCTGCCGGCCAGCCGGCCAGTCGGGACCCATCGCTCCCAGCTGGGCGACAAACATAGGCACAGGAGTGCAGCAGGAGTGCAGCGCGCAGTGGAAGGGCTACTAGACTGAAGCCTGCAGACTGCAGACTGCAGGATCGCAGCAGGGCAGCCCGAAGTACTGCAGCTCGTTCTCATGCCCGTCAGAACGGCCGTCAGATCATAGTCGGCTTCGCTACCATCATCGTTGCTCCCAGGACACGCCGGTTTCGCGGACCATTGCTCCTCACACACCCTCACATCTTCCTATCCGCCCTCAGGCGCAGAGCGTTCCCTGCGCAGTTTAGTCAAGACGGCGCGCCGGTCCATCGTGCCTGGCGACCTTTTCGCTGCTCACGTCGCAGCACAGACGAATTGCGCTGTGTCCAGCTCTCAGGCGACCGCGCCACCGTCTGTCGCTGCTCATCCCCTTCGCATAGACGGTCGCACGCACGAAGAAGCTCTGAAAGGCGTTACAAGCGGCCCCTTGCAGATACCCGTCCTCCTGGCCATCAGCAATTGACGACGGCTGCTGGGAGTTCGACGGCTTGCGAACCGCCTGTTGCTGTCACCACTGTCGACGTCCGACGTTTGCGACTCTGTACTTGGCGCGCAACGATCGACTTAGTCTCCTCACACAGCTGCCCTGCTGGAACCTCCAGTCTACGACAGGCGCACGCATCTCAACCTCACGACTGGTAGCGCCTACGCCGATAGTGCACCGGAAGCCTCCTCTTCGCATCTTCATGCCGGACAACAGCTAGAGCGTGCCGCAACCCGCCCGCGCATCCCTCTCCTCTCAGACCGTCACCACCGTTACCACCTGCATCACCGCCATCATGTTCAAGTGCAACAGCATCTCTCAGTTCTTCCGCATCCCGCGGCCGGCAACCTTCCTCTACGTGCTCAGCTTGCAGACCGGCGCCAGCTTGATCGTCCTCTCGTTACTGCTCAACAAAATTTCCGGCGTCTACGGCATCCTCGCCATCCTCACGGGCTACCACATCTCGCTCTTCCAACTATCTATGTACATCTACTCCCTACTTGCCCTATGTCTGACAGCATTTCTCAGCCCGTACATCCGCACTCAGGCGCCGCTGCAATGCCTTGCTCTGGCTTGGTTCTACGTTCTGGATAGTTTGATCAACACAGCCTACACTGTCGCCTTCGGAGCGTCGTGGTTCTTGGTCGTCTCGCAACATCACCTTGCAGCCGCCGCGAGCGCCTCTGTCGAGAAGTCTCCGAGCGCGCTGGCACCTGGCGCAGGAATGCTCGAGGATACAGCAGGCTTCACCAATCCGAAGTACAACGCGAGCAGCGTCGCAATCGGCACTGGTGCGAACGGGGTCTCGGCGCTTCCACAGCAGGCGGACGCGCCTGCTGGCATGGACCTATCTGCGGCGGGCAGCTTGCCCACCGTGGCCAACGGCATGCGCCAGCCCGAGGGCTTCCAGAGCGTCGTTATCATCGTCGCACTGCTTGCGGTCCGGGTGTACTTTTCGTGTGTCATGCTCGCCTTTGCACGCCAATGCATTCAGCAGTACAACTCCTTCGAATGCGGCTACGCGCCGGCGCCGCTGTCGCAGTCACGAGGGCACTCGCGGACCTCTTCGGCAGCCAGCAGCGCCTCTGCAACGGGCAGTCTGCCCTTCCATTCAACCCCGTCTCATGCCAGGTCTCATTCCTCGCACTCGGTGCGGTCTACCACTTCGCAGCTCGGGCATGCCCGGTCGCACTCCCACCGGCGGAACCTGTCGCTGATTAGCAGGGATGAGCCGGCCGATCCCAACCCCTTCTCACCGCGGCGACCTGAAGGCCAGGGGTGGAAGGGCCAGCTGGGCCGGGTGCTGATCATGCCTGCGCGATCCTTCTTCCTGTCATCGCCGGAGTTCGACGACGACATATACGGCGGTGGCTCGGCTACGGCAACCGGCAGAGTTGGCCAGCCCGGGCTCTACGACCCTGACCTCGACAATACCTGGATGACGGCCTTGAACCGCAAGCAGTTGAGCAGCCAGAACCCTTCTGACATCCCCTACGCCGTCGACCTGGGGTCACCTGCTTCAGCGGGCCCATCCAGGACAAACGCTCCGCCTTCCAAGAAGGGGGCCAGCGTTTCCATCACATCACTCGACGCAGCGCCAGTCATGGACTCGTCGACTTCACAGCAACGCAACAAACTACCCAAATTGAAGTCCAAGGGCCTGCCCGGCTTCTCCGGACAACGGATCAATAACTCGTTACCCAACTCCCCTTTCAACTTTACCTTCCCGGCTGTCACATCGCCATCGCCAGGTGCTTCGGCAGGCGCGCGAGATGACTCTAACGAGAGAGGCGTGTCAGAGCGCGAGCGGCGGCGGCGCTCAGGGACAGGCCCTCCGCCCCCATCGCTACATCCCAGCGCTACTTCACTGGCCGCCGAGGTCGACGGCGATTCGCTAGATCCTGCCTCGCTGTCCAGTCCTGTGACTGGGGTGTCGCGCACGCCGACGCCGCTAGGGCTCAATAATCGGTCAGCAACGCCTGGCGCATCCGGGGGCCCGCGAGGCAGATCGACGCCCAGGCCACCGAACGCCAAGGGCGGCTCGCCGCACAGTCACAGCATGAGCACCGGCTCATAGCTCGCAGCCCGCGACTCGCTGTGGTCAGCCACTGAGCTAAGAGGGTGCTCGGCCTCACACGGCATGACCTCCCGTCTCTTCCTCTCATCGCTCATCGCTTCATGTCGACCACGGCGCCGTATAGTGATCACTTGTGCGCGCCCCGCCTTACTCCTCTTCCCCTGTCACGACTAGCCGTACGCTTCTTTTGTCCCGCTGCCTTCTCTTCCTGCATACGCCGGCCGACCGGCGACTGTGTTTCCTAGTCTAGGTAATAATGCAACGATGCTCAATGACGCACAGGGCCTCGCCTGTTCTTGTCTCTGCTGACATCGTCGTCGGCAATCTCGCACTGAGTGTGTCGTTCCTGCATGCCGTCTGCAATCGCAGGCTGTGGCCGTGACACCATCCTCCGTCTTCCGTGCTTGCTGTCGTGCTGGGCCCAGCTACGTGTCATCGTTCGTTGAGAGGAGGCATCATTGGTCCACCGGCAGTGCTCCTTCAATTAGATCAACATTAACCAGGCGCAGACTGTGTGAAGCACTGCTGCTAGTCGCGAAGGCATTGGGCGACAGGAAGGTGAAGGGCAGACTAGCCAAGCGACGTTAAGACGAAGGGAAGCAGGCACGCGAAGCTAAGTGTACAGCTCTAGCAACCAGGGTATGGGGCTCGCGCTCACTCGGCAGGGCGGCAGGGGAGAGGATGTGCCCGCGAGAGCGGCCGAATACTATTGAGAAGGAATGGTACGAGAATTGCGACATGCCATCACCGACACCGATTGTGGCTGTGAGTTAGAGGGACTTAGAACGCCAGCACGGCGGCCGCCGCACCGGCGACTGCCACCATGGCGCCCAGACCGCGGATCTCAACGGCAGGCGCAGCGCCGCTAGACGACGTGTCCGCGGAAGAAGAGCCGGTCGACGACGCGGAGTCGGAGGACCCAGTGACGGTCGCGGCGGTGCCCGCCTCAAGGTCGTCGCCGCCGTCGGAGCCAGCGGTCTGAGAGCCGCCCTTGAAGCCCTTGGGAGTGGCAGGGCCGTCCTCCATGAACTTCAGAGCCTGCTTCGGGGTGCTGGGGATGTCCTCGTCAGGGTCGACCTCCCAGTTGTCGCTCTTGGCCGGGCACGGGTTGGAGCCACCGGTGCTGTTGTAGCCACCGTTGCCCGTGGGGGGCTTGGTCTTCTCGAAGGCCTTCTGCAGGGCGTCGAAGTCGGACAGCTCCTTCACCTTGTCACCGTCAATCTCGACAAGGCCGTAGTTGGAGGACTCCTGCGAGTACTCGTAGACAAGACCGCCAGAGTACACCGAGGTCATCTCAGTGCTGTACAGGGCGGCGACCTCCTGGAACTTGCGGGTGTTGGTGTTGCAGCCGTACTCAGAGAGGAAGAGCGGCAGACCATAGCCCGTGAAGTTCTTAACCTTCTGATCCCAGCCGGAGATCTTGAAGGAGGACGGGTCGCACCACGAGTAGTCATTGAACGCGAAGAAGTCGGAGCGCTCCTCATCAGAGCCGCAGTTCATGTACTCAGCCATCTCAAGACGGTTGGTGTCGACGTCGGCCTGCAAGCCATGGCGCTGTTAGTATACTGAGCACGTTTTGAAGGTCTGTCTCTCTCGGATGAATTATGAACGCACAGCAGAGTAGCCGGTGGGGACGCGGCGCAGGCCACGCTTCTTGAGGAATTGGCGGATGTCACGAGTGACAGCCTTGACATAGGGGGCGGCGATGGAGTTGTTCGCGGCGTTGATGACCTCGTTACCGGAGAAGAAGGCGAGAGTGTTGTCGTACTGCGCAAACTCCTGGACGATGTTGAACACGCTGTTGAGATAGACAGCATTATAGGACATCTGGAGGTCTACAAATGGAGTTAGCCAGGCTAGCTTCACCGTAGTGGCACCAACCCATCGAAGCATCAGACAGCGGGCCAGGGGCCATGAAAAGACCTACCCTTCTCGCTAGCACGGTTGAGGGAGTAGGTTGGCGTGTTGACATCGAGGACAAGGTAGATGCCAGCATCGGCCAGAGCCTTCATGCAGTCGTCATGCTTCTTGGTATTGTCGACCGAGTAGATGCGGACGGTGTTGATGCCGAGCTTCTTGAACTCGGCAATGTCACGCTTGCAGTGCTCGGTATCGGCAATGGGGTCCTTCGTCTTGGAGGCGCCACCAGGCTGGTAGTCACTGTCATCGTGATCAATCGCGATGTTAGCTCGAGTTCCAACCATAGGGCAGAAATGGCCGCACTGCGTCGGGCAATTTGGCACTCAATGCGGCGGGTTCAGCGTACACTCCACGGATGTAGAACCGCTCCTTGCCCCTGAAGAAGGCGTTACCCTTCACAGTGATGGGCACGTCAGCCTTGGAGTATGTGGCGGTCGCACCGCCAGACGATGTGCTCTCGGAGCTAGCAGCGCTGCTCGTGCCGGAGGCGGCGTCGCGAGCGTGCAGGCTGGCGTGGGCGAGGTGGGTGTTGGCCAACGAGCCCGACACGCCCAACGCGAGGGTGAGGAGTGAGAACTTCATGGCGATCGTGTGGTGTGAATCGTGGCTGATCGCAGCGATGCAATCTCGGCGTTGCTCTCGCTGGAGTGGCAAACTCAGAGCTGCAGCAGCCAGAAGTAGAGCCGAATGGACTGTTGCTAGCCGCAGTCCCAGAAGGAGTGGAAGGAGTAGAAGACTGGCTGGGTGTCTCAACTTTGCCGGCCGGTGGGAAAGAACGACTGACTTGGCCTCTGAGGCAGGCCCCCCGATGCTCCATACGCACAAACAGGCAGCAGGTCTCCAAGGTGAATAGCCTCTAGTTGATAGAACAATGTAGATAAGGGAAGTCGGCAAAATAGATCCGTA
>JAGYHY010000161.1:0-14737 GCA_024244165.1 Ascosphaera acerosa | reverse complement strand
GAGCGTTGTCGCGACGGCGAGCTGGCTCGGACATGGCCTGACTGGCAACATCAGCAACCGTAGCAGCGGCCACCGCCCCGGCATCCCCTACTCCCCTCACCAGGACCTCATCGCGGAGTGGTAGGCGGGGCTCATGGATCTCCAACCTCTCCTCCAAGTTCTCGTCCTCCGCCGCCGGCGCGGGCCCCCTGGATGGCGCCGGTAGGGAGGAGGAGAAGGAGAAGCGCGGGGTCCGGCGAGGGCTGGGCCTCACTCGCGACCGCAGGAAATCAGACGCGGATGACAAGATCCGCCAACAACAGCACCACCTCCATCACCACCACCTAGGCCATGTCCACCATGCTACCAGCACCGGTACTGCCTCCGCTGCCGACACCGCCATCCCGAAAAGCGGCGCGCCAGCCCCGCGACAGAGAGACGGCCCTGCAGTGCCCGCCCCGCCGGAGGTCGCGGTGAGCCCCATCTCCGCCTGGAGTGGGTACGCAACCACCACCGTGGACGAGCTGGACACGCTCACGTCAGCCGCGCCAACGACCAGCAACGGGGCCAGCAGCGGGAAGGAGGCCAAGGAGCGAGCCCCACCTCGGCCCATTCCGACCACTGCAACCGCCGCGTCCAGGCAGCCGCCGGTACCGTCGTCGCCGTCGCCGTCGCCGTCGCTGTCGCCATCGCTAGGCAGCCGCGGCGCCTCGCCGCAGCGGCCGGGCTTCTTCCGCAACGCGCTGCGCAAAATGGCGCCGCAGTTCGCCAGCGGCGTGGAGCAGGCCGCGCCCACGCAGCTCACCGCCTCGCCGGTGCGTAGGGTGATGAACGTCGATCGCGCGCGCGACAGGTCGCTGGTTCCGGAGCTGAAGCAGGCGAGACTGCGCCGCGTGGCGTTCTGCGTCGATATCGAAGTCGCCGGGATTGCTGCGCGGGACGACGCTGCGGATGGGCCTGACGTGGTCTCGGTCTCACACGAGGCTAAGACCAAGCAGGACACGAAGATGAAGGCCATGAAGGAGTCGGAAGGCGCGGCACTCAAGGCCCACTTGCACGGTGGCAATGGCAATGGCAATGACAATGACAACGCGGAGGCTGCTACTGCCGCCGATGCGCCGGGCTCGCCACCGGCCGTGGAATTACAGCACGAAGCATCAACCCAGTCACAGTCGCGACCTGTCGAGGATGCTGCGCCTGCCAACGCAGACACACCAGACCCAGCAGCCGCCAAGGCGGCGCCAGTCCCCACCGAGCACACGCCGCACGCCACGAAGAAGCAGGAGAAGAAGAAGCGATCCGAGGAGGAGCGCAAGGAGCGCAAGGAACGCCGGCACCGCCAGGCCGAGATGAACGGCACCATCCCGCTGCACTTCGTCCGAGACACCCTGTCGGCGCCCCCGCACGCCCTGCGCGCCGACCAGCCGACGACGGACCCCGTGCGCATCTACCGCAGGTGCTGCGCGCTGCGCGAGACGGGCGTGCTGAAGCGGATGGTCGCCGAGATCTCCGCGCCGTCGTCGCGTCTCGCCGACGAGCCTGGCACCGTTGCGTCGCTCAACCTCAGCGGATTCAAAATGAAGCTGGAGGACCTCATAACATTCGGCGATTGGCTGGCCGTTGTGCCGGTGCGCAAGCTCATCCTGCAGGACTGCGGGCTCAATGACGATACGCTGCGGACGATCCTGTCGGCGTTGCTCGCGACCAAGCCGATGATCGACGTCTATGAGAAGCCGGCCACCTCTTCGGGCGCTAACGGCACCGGCAGCGGCGTCGGTCGGCCACCACGCGGGATTCAGAAGTTGATTCTGAACGACAACAAACATATTGGTCCCGAGGGCTGGAAACACATAGCCCTGTTCGTGCACATGTCAAGAACGCTTATCGGCATAGATCTGTCGGGCATTCCGTTCCCAAGCGACCGGCTTCACGACGGTATCGCGACAATATTCGCAGACGCTCTACGGACCAGGCTGGCTGGTGATATGCTCAACGAGCTGGTTCTCAGCGACTGCGATTTGTCAACAGAGGACGTGCAGGCTATCGCTGGTGCGGCAAAGACCGTCAGGCTCAAACGCCTGGGCCTCGCCAACAACGGACTCACCTTGCAGGCCATGCAGGCTGTCATGTCGTACTGCCTGGACGGGGCGTGTGAGGGCTTGGATCTCGGTGGCAATGACCTGTCAGTGCAAGAGGAGGGTGTCAATGCAGAGTCTTTGGATGCAGCGAGCGACTACGAAGACTCCGTCGACTTGCTCTCGTCGGTCATCACGTCAGCTCACTCCCTGACTGCCTTGAGCCTGGCTGACTGCAATCTGACTCCGAGCATGCTTGACCGACTCTTGCGCGCCTTGGCGACCCTGCCCAACCTGCGGTTCATCGACTTATCACACAACCGGGCTTTGTTCGCCGAGTCGTCAAGAGACGTCGGCGGCGGCGGCGGCGGCGGCGGTGAGAATGATCGTTCAGACCTGCATAGCCGACGCCGCGCCGCAAGCAAGCATGACGCTGTCACCATCCTGCGCAAATACCTACCTCGCTTACACGACCTTCGTCGGGTGCATCTCGTCGATGTGTCGTTGACTCCTGACGCGGCCATCGCACTGGCAGAGATCCTGCCAGATTGCCCTCGGCTGTGCCACATCAACATCCTTGAGAACCCTGAAATAGCTAGTCTCACCACCGCGGACAAAGCCGCCGACGAGGCCAGTCAGGAGACTGCGTGCGCCGTATATGCCAGCTTGATGACAGCTGTGCGGATATCAGACAGCTTGTTTGCCGTCGATATCGAGGTTCCCAGCGTCGAGTCCAACGAGGTTATCAAGGCGCTGGCTGAGCAGATCGTCGCATACTCCTTGTACAACCTCCAGCGGTCCGACTTCATCGACTCGGCAGTCATGTGTGGCGAGGCGGCGGCAGCGGCGGATAACTCAGCGAGAGCTGTTGCTGACACGAGCGGCAAGTCTAAAGCCGACCTACCCGTCCCTGAGGTCCTGCTACACATCGTCGGCGGCGACGACGAGCTGGGGGAGATTGAGCCTGCTCCGAGCGAGGACTATGTCATCACGGGTACCGGCGTCGTCAAGGCGCTCGGGGTCTTCCTTGGCAATCTGGACCATGGACGCAGTCGCAGCGTCTCGCGCCGCCCTCTGCATCGGCGCGGTCTCAGCAGCGCAAGCCTTGCCAATTCACTTTCTGGTGCAACTTCGAGCCCACGGCTGAAGCCCGCGGACTCCTCGCCTCTGGACAGTGGCTCCTCCACCCCCCGTCGCAGACTGAGCGGCAGTGGTACCCAAGACCTGCTGGCGTCAAGGTCAAAACACCGACCCAAGGAGTCTAGGACCATGTCCAAAAATCTGCTCAATAGTGCCAGGCTCATTCGTGCTCGCCTGCAGACTGCAGCGGTGCGAGCAGAGCAGGGTGGGTCCGATCTTACCCACCGGCGGCTGCTGTTCCTGGAAGATACCCTAGGCAGGATGATTGGCCGATTTGAGGATGAATTCCCGGACTGCCGCCCACCTGATGTTGAGACTGCTAGGAAGGGTTCGTCGGAGGAGTCGGCCGCAATGTCCGAGATCACGCAGACGCTCTCAAACGCAGGCGCAGAACCAGCCGTTGAGTTGGAGGATGGCGTTGGCGCAGACCAGTTCGCCGCACGGCTTTCACGATCTGCCTCCAACACGTCTTTGCACTCGCGATGGCTGACTTCTGAGGAGGGCCGCATGCACCGCGTGAGTCAACATGTGAGACGTGACATTCTGGGAGACGCAGAGGTTGGAGCCGACGCTTCCGGTGCTGTGCTTGATGACGATCAGGAAGACGCTGGTCTTGCGATTGGTGGAGCGGGAGGACCAGGAGAGGCCGAGCTTCGCTCCCTCCGAGAAAAGATCAGACGCCTGTCAAGCCCGAGCCGGCCGGGCAGCAGGAGTAGCACTCCTGCCCCAGCCAGATCCACCACACCGGACCTGAGGCAAGAGATCATGTCCGCTCTGAACGCGACACGTGATGGGTCTCGGACGCGATCGTTAGATAGCACGTCGGTCACGTCGTCTGACCAGACTGCGGCGTCGTCCCTGGCTGATACGGCACAGTCCCAGGCAGACACAGACACTGGGCGTCCGAGCGTGCTTCTGACGACCACTGGCCGGGCGGCCGCTGACTCTGCCACCGAGGATCAGGCTTTGGAGGATAGCTTGGCTGAGCTCCTTGTGCTGAGGCGAAACGACCCTGAATCCTTTGAGACCTTCCGACAAAGTCAGATCGCTGCTCAGATCAACGCTGGCATGCGTGAGTCGCCGCAGCAAGATGGACAGCGCCACGCGTCGCCGTGACCGGATCGGGCCTGTTACACTCATCACCTGGGGTCGTCACACTACGGCACGCGCCCTGTGACACTCCCATGAGGTGCCCCCCGCGTGCTGATCTGCATGTAACTCTTGATGATCGCATACACCACTTACGTCAGTCAAGTACACCTCCACATGAGCACACAAGCACCTTCATCCGGCGAAATACCTGATGCGGCGATCATTGGGTGGAGCGGCGGCAAGTCCCGACATTGCCATGTCGATCCCTGCCAGACTTGGTCGCCGCGGCATGCATCTCGATCAACCCGTGCCGCGAAGAGGCAGCTCCCGTGCATGCATCGCTTCAGTGGAGCCCGAGCTTTTCCATCTAGGGTGAGCGGCCTGCGAGTTGCTGCATGCACTGCAGGTTTTCTTTACCCCTCGGGCATCGAACCGCAGAGGAGCTAGCCCGCGTGAAGCCCCTGGCTGCTTGCGTCTCCGGGCTAGCAGTAGCTGTCAAACCAGCCTGAGACCCAGGTCTCCGCAACAGCTGCACAGCATGCAGGCCGTGCAACCTTCTCGCCACGCTCCAGCACACCAATACGGCGCAAACGATGGCGAGCGACCATCTCGGTATGCAGCACCGCGAGCGTAACCGAGTTTCGCCTCGGCAGGCCGTTGCCATTGCGAGGCAGTGGCGGAGGTGGTCGGTGATAGCCGACATCACCAGGACCAGTCCGCATCACCATCACTGTCAGAGTTGTCGGCCGTGGGTATATAGGCCAACTCCCTCTGTTGAGCAACCTCCTCAGAACGGCGGTCTGCTGTCCCTCGTGTGGCATTGGTGGATGTCTGCCATACATCGAGCGAATACCACTCTTCGACCTTCTCTGTGTCAACAGGCAAGCGCGTTTCATGATGGGCGTGACAGTCGGACTGTATGAGATAGGCGTGGCTGCTGGGCTTGCCGTACTATCTTATGCTCTCTGGAGATTGCTGCAGATCGGTCGTCAGCCCAAAGGCGTGCCTCCCGGTCCACCAACGCTCCCAGTTATAGGCAATCTCCATCAACTCGCGAAGCCCAAGCCCTGGAGACAGTACGAGCAATGGGCCAAAGAGTTTGGACCGGTATACTCGCTGGTACTAGGGACGAAGCTGCGCATCATGATAGCATCGGACGAGGCTGTCAAGGACCTTTTGGACAAGCGCGCCAGCATCTCGTCGGCTCGGCCCGACCTGTATATCGGACAGCAGGTGCTCAGCGAGGACAAACGTTTCTTCATGAGCGTGAGTACGAGTCCCACTCAGCAAGGATGACTCGCCGACGTGTGCTGATAGTAATCATTAGACGAATATGTCCAAGTGGCGCTTAGTACGCAAGCTAGTGCATACGGTACTTAACATCACTGCGACAAAAACCTATATCCCGTATCAAGATCTTGAGAGCAAGTACATGATCGAGTCCATGATCGATCATCCAGACGACTTCTTCAACCATCTCAGGCGGTACGCAGCATCTCTCACGTGCCAGATGGTATATGGATTCAGGTGTCCTACCTTCGACGATCAGCGATTGCAGACCCTTTTCCTCGTAAGTTCCACGTAGCGGAAGCCTGTGCGAGCGATGGACTGACGCCTTTGGTAGACCTTTGGCGAGTTCACCCGACAAATCAACAATGTTCCTGCACATCTGTTCGATGTCTTCCCGATCTTGCGCAGCATCCCAGAATGGCTTCTCCCGCTAGTGAGGCGCGCAAGAGCGTTTCATAAGATCGAGTCGCGCAACCTTCTCACGTTCTGGCTCGAGACGAAGGAACGCCTGGAGGAGGGAACTTGCCTGGTGAGTGCCTACCATCTCTCTCATCGCCGTGCTCGGCCTGCCGCATGCTGATGGCGATACAGCCGTGTTTCTCGTATGATGTGCTGCGGAGGCAAGCGATTGAGGGCTGGGACGACGAGACAGCGGCGTATATCAGCGCAGGTATTCTAACGGCAGGGTCCGACACGTCCTCGGCAGCTCAGCAGGCGTTCATCGCCGCAATGGCCCTGAACCCGGAGGTGCAAGCACGTGCTCAGAAGGAGTTGGACCGCGTTGTCGGGCTTGATCGTCTGCCGACCTTCGACGACTACGACAACCTCCCATATATCCGCTGCTGCATCAAGGAGTGCCTGCGCTGGTGCCCACTCACTCTCATTGGCCTACCACACGTCACCACCGAGGATCAGGAATATATGGGCTACCTCATACCGAAGGGTTCTATCCTCAACGCGAGCATCTGGTACGCAGCAGCATCGTCGGGTAGCATCGCGAGACACATCACTGACATCACGCCAGGACGATCAACAACGACGAGAAGAGAGCGCCAAACCCTCGTGTCTTTGACCCAGATCGGCATAAAGATGACCACACGACTTTGTTCCAGTCCGCACAAGGAGACCCCAAGAAGCGAGACTGCTTCAGCTTTGGTGCTGGTAGGCGACAGTGCCCAGGGATTCACATAGCCGAACGCAGCGTCTTCCTTGGTGTCTCACGCCTTCTCTGGGGGTTCAATATGGGTATCAAGCGGGGTCCGGATGGGAAGCCTATCAGCCCACCTGACTCCCTGGAGTTGATTCCTGGTCTCATCAATCGCCTTGTCGAGTTTGCTGCGGACATCAAGCCGCGCGATGAAGGGAGGGTGAAGGTCATCAGGCAAGCCGTGCGCGATGACGAGGCCAGGCTCCTCGATCCGAAGACCAAGCAGTGGTTGCGGCTGCCAGAGGGTGTCAAATTGCCTACGCCTGGGAATGTTGAGAAGCTGTAGCGGTCGCACGAGGCTAGCTGAAGCCTTGCTCGGCTGATGACACGGCCATGCTGCGCGGTTACATCCGGTTGCCTGCCACAGTGGTCTCTCAGGATGCCCAGGCTTCGTGGCACAAACAGGTGTTGAGTTCAATAGCTTCGCTCACTTGAGGCATAGTCGTGCTGCTGGCTAATCTCAGCGGCTCAGACGGCAGTTGGAGTTGGAGTCCAACTCCAACTGCCGTCTGAGAAAGTTTCCCAGATTCTACAGTGTATGTCACTAACATTTGTATGGAGGAGCACCAGCCTGTCTTCCAATGCAATTATCTCTAGGGCATCACGTCAGATCATGGTCAGCTTGCTCTAGGATGCTCTCAAGAGGCCTCTCTTGGGCTGATAAGAGTCTCATGCCTCCAGGTGCTCTCATGATGGTGTGAGCAGGTAGAGTGTAAGAGGGGTTCTTGTCTTAAGGCCTGGTTATAGCCTGCCTGTAGTGACAAGGGCCAAATCAAGACCCCTCCCTTCTACATAATTTCACCCCTGGAGATGAGCCAGACAGGGCCTCAGACCATAGCAGTCCCTGATTCAAAGGCCTTACTAGGGCTGATTAGACTTACAAGACCATCTGAGGGCTAGATCATGAGCAATGCTGCTCTGAAGACAGGCCTTCATGCCTGATGTGGCTCCTGTAAGCACATGTTGCATACAAACTCCTTAGAAACTTTCTCAGACGGCGGTTGGAGCGGCGGGCACCTGCCTGTTCCAATCGCTGTCTGAGCTCGCTGAGATAAGCTGCTGGCCCAAGTCCTAGCAAAGCCACACGATGTATCAGACTGGTAGCAGGAACCCTCTCATCTCAAGTAGCTTGAGGCCGTCAGAAGCCTTTATGCTGTCTTCCCTGATGTACTTCGCCGCTCGCCGACCTCAATCCAATGTCACACCTACAGCCACCGATACTAGTAACGAGGGGCGTTCTTTCGTTGAAGCTCACACGGCAGCTGTGCTGAGAATGCGTACATACGTGCACAGAGATTGCCAGGGCGCATCGGATGAGCCCACAAACTGAGTCTCCTCGGCACATGCTTGCCGCAATTGCACCACTAGCATCTACCAACCCCGCGGTCAGAGCTGGTCACGCCTGGCGGGCATGAGTGAGAGCACAGGGCTTCAGCCGGTATACCCAGCAGCTGGTGGCGGGGGGCAGTCTGCGGGCAGATGAAGCACGGTGAGCGGCCGCTGCAGCATGGCGCAAGCGTGCGTGCACAGGAGGCGCCAATGCAGGTTCAGACTGCGGGACCTGAGCTGGGTTGCCGCTGCGTGCGGGCGACGGCCATGGTCACACTGGCCCGCTGGGCCCGCGAGCGCATACACATCAGTGATGCGTCGGGGGGTATGTCGGGCTAGCAGAGGCTCACGATGGAGGTAGAGAAAGTGATGAGCGGCATCGCGCCCGGTCGATCACAGAGCCCAGCAAACGCCCGCGATGCCGCTGCAGGCCTAGTTCTACATCGACCCCGACAACCCACCACTACTGACCAGCCGGGTTGGAAATGTGAATCCGTCCGAGCTTGATCATCACACATATCTCGGACATTTCCTTGCACAGTTGGTGCCCTAGCGATTCGTGTGCAGCACGCCTGGCTCGGCTTCAGTGTGAGGCGGAGACAGAGTCGGTGGCGACGGGGATGTGAGCCCGGCTTTGCTGCCTGCCCAGCGCAAGTTGCGCCAGCTGAGTGGACCGTCTGCACTTGGACTTGTCACCCGCAGTGCAGGGAGTGAGAACCCCCAAGTGCAACCACCGTCAACTTCGCAATGCGCACACCGGCATTGGTGAGGCGCGATGGCGATGGCCGTAGCACGAGGCCTCCATGGTAGCCTGCCTACGCCGATGATGCTACTGTTGCGAACGATATGTCGTCTCCTTCGCAAGATGTAGCGTCGGTCTGGGCACTTGTGAAGACGGCGTAGTGTCCAAGAGTTGCCATGCCATGGCAATCAGTCTACCGGAGAGGCAGTTCGCCTACCTGCTGGGCTCAGTAGTGTCCGAACTCGCGTTCGTCGCTGACTCCGGTCAGGCGATCAGCCTGTTGTGAGCGTCTTGGTCTGGCCAAGGAAACGGGTAGCGGCTTGCTGTCGAAGAAACTGAGCGAGAGAGCAAGATCACGTCCAGCTAGTGCAGCAGTCATGACTCCAGTCCAAGACGAAATCATGTCGTGTCACTCAAGCGAAACTTATAAGCGACACAGGAAGGAGGGCGAGCTGCTATGAGTCCCGGTTCCGAATCACGACCACCTTCAAAGGTCAGGTTCAGGATCAAAAGAGGTGCGACTGCAAGCGGTGTCGATCGTGAGGAGGTGGAAGATGCCAAACCCTGAGAGCGAGTGCACCAGTCCAACCAGCAGCACGTCCAGCGGCTCCTCCTGGATAGCAAGGCAGTTGTTCTACCAGCACCCAGGCATGTGTCTCTCAGCCTTGCTTGCGACCGTGCGCTCAGCCCATGCTGACTACATGCCGGCATCAGGGGTGGAACTGAAGCACACCTTTTCCGACTATGATTTCTCATATGGTATGCACGGCTCGATGCTGGATCGGGGGGGCCCGCTTCGTCATGTAGCACGCTAACGCCGCCGTTCTTAGGCCTGTGCAAGCTCGATGAGCAAGTCACGCAGTCCAGGAACCTCCGCAAGGCCCTTCCTCTGCGCATCATAGCACTGAGAGACTACGTGTCAGTGACTCGTCTAGGGACGCGGGACACTGCGACACAGATGCTGTACATGTCTGATCCCTTTCCGAAGGCGCGTGCCAAGCTCTCGGAGAAGCTCAGGCACCAGGTCGAGGCAGTGGCCGACGACTGCGCCTACGCTAGCCAGTGGATGGCAGAGGCAGTCGACCTGGGCATGTCGGACGAGCACATGCGAGAGCTGTGGCAGGACTCCATGGCCCAGGGCGCGGTGATCTGGAGTGGCAAGAACATCACCGTCTACGCGCCGCTCTGGGAGTGGCTGTTCAACGAGAAGATGCGCATCCTCGCGCTGGAGTCGCCCCACGCCGACCAGCAAGACATCGATGACGCGGTGGCCATCCTCTTCCACCTCAACAAGAAGCACAGGGGCACCCTCCTCGCCGCGGACCTGGCACACTGGCAGCGCAACGTCCAGCCGCCAATCCGCATGGGCATGTACCACAACCTCAGCGAAGCCTACCGCGCCAAGTATGAGAAGCCCGGGCTGCTGTTCGAGCGTCGCTGACAGCTGAGAGGGGGGTGCAGCGTGCAAGTGCAAGAGGCGGCGGAGAGCAGAATTTCTCAGGGGCTCAGGGACGACTTCCGCATCGGGCAAATACCGCAGCAGGACTGCAGAGTTACCTGATCGGGAAAAGCGTGACGAGCATGAATCACGTGACAGGATCAGCGCCTGAGGCACCAACGGCGGACTCCAGGACCTTCTCCTCGGCTCTGCTGCGCTGCGTGGAGCGTGCACTCGGGCTGCGGGGCGCACAGCTGCAGCGTTATCATCCACCCATCACGATCCAGACTGTGTATACTGCATTGCATTCCTCTCGTGATTGACATGATGTGCTATCCAATTGCCTGTAGTAGGCCAGTGTCTTGAGATGCCTAGAACCGCAGATCCCATCCAATCTTGGGGCCAAGGGTAGGCAGTGCGTCGGCGACGCTCTGCACGTCCTTGTCGCCTCTGCCACTGAGGTTGAGGACGATGTTCTTGTCAGGGCCCATTGTCTTGGCTAGCTGGATGGCACCGTACACCGCGTGCGCGCTCTCCAGCGCAGGGATGATGCCCTCCTGCTGCGAGAGGACGCGGAAGCCCTCCAGGGCCTGGGCATCAGTCGCGGCGATGTACGTGGCACGTCCCTGGTCCTTCCAGGCGGACAGCTCGGGCCCCACGCCCGGGTAGTCCAGGCCAGCGGAGATGGAGTGCGTCTCCGAGATCTGGCCGTGCTCGTTCTGAAGCACGTAGGTGCGCACGCCGTGCAGGACGCCCTTCGACCCGCCTGTCAGGGTCGCGGAGTGGCGCGCCGTGTCGACGCCGTCGCCGCCAGCCTCGACGCCAACGAGCTGCACGCTCGGGTCCTTGGAAAACGGGTAGAACATGCCGACCGCGTTGGATCCGCCGCCGACGCATGCGACGACCGCGTCCGGGAGACGGCCGGTGAGCTCCTTCATCTGCTCCTTCGTCTCGTTGCCGATGACGGACTGGAAGGTGCGCACGATGGTGGGGAACGGGTGCGGGCCGATCGCAGACCCAATGACGTAGTGCGTCGTGTCAAGATCGACGACCCACGCACGCAGGGCCTCATTGACGGCGTCGCGCAGCGTTCGGGAGCCGGCCTCGACCGCGACGACGGAGGCGCCCAGCAGCTTCATGCGGAAGACATTGAGCGCTTGGCGGCGCACGTCCTCGGCGCCCATGTAGACGCAGCACTCCATGCCGAACTTGGCGCACACGGTCGCGGTGGCGACGCCGTGCTGGCCAGCGCCGGTCTCGGCGATCACGCGGGTCTTGCCAAGGCGTCGGGCGAGGAGCACCTGGCCGAGCGCGTTGTTGATCTTGTGGCTGCCGGTGTGGTTGAGGTCCTCGCGCTTGATGTAGATGTTCGCGCCACCAGCGTACTTTGTCAGACGGTCCGCGAAGTGCAGCGAGCTGGGCCGCGACATGTACGGGTAGTACGAGCGGTACTCCTCCCAGAACTTGGGGTCGTTCCGGGCCTCCTCGAAGCCTTTCTCCAGCTCGGAGAGGCAGTCCATGAGAGACTCGGGGACATACTGTCCACCGAACTCGCCGAACCTCGGCGGAATTATGTTGCTCTCGGGGACGTCCTCGTCCCTGATCACAGCATCGACCTGCGCGGGCTGCTGCGGCACGGCAGCGTTCTGCAGTGCCTCGGCTGCACTGACCTCCCGCGTGTGCGGCTGCGCAGTGGACGCCGCCACGCTGCGCTGAGTGATGCTGTGGCAGTACTCCTCAACGTTCTTGGCAGCCGACCCGGCAGCAGCGTTCCTGATCACGGTAATGATCTGGCTGCCAATGACCACACCCTCGGCCATCTTCTCGACGCGGAGGTAGTGCTCTCTCGTACTGACGCCGAACCCCAGCGCGGGGGGCGTGTTTCCTGAGTACTTGTGAACTCTTGTCAGGAGATCGTCGATGCCGGTCGCAAGCTTGCCGGTTGCGCCAGTCACGCCCATACGCGACACGACGTAGATAAAACTATCGGCGATTTTGCACAACAGCTGCAGTCTGGACTCCGACGTTGACGGTGCGACCAACGGCACGTACGACAGACTGGTTTCAAAAGTCAGCACACGGGCTACGATCGTGTGAGAGTCTTCTATGGGTACCACCACCACTACTACTCACCCGTTCTCGCGGCAGTGGTTCCTGAACCGCAGTGCCTCTTCGGGCGGCAGATCAACCATGATGAAGCCGTTGACGCCAGCGGCCTTGGCGTCCTTCAGCATCTGAGCCTCGCCATACTGCAGTAGCGGGTTGTAGTACCCCATCAGCAGCACAGGCACGGTGAGGCCCCTGCCGCGTGCCGTGCGCACCATGCCCAGGACATCATGGATGTTCACCTCGTTCTTAAGCGCGATCGTGTTGGCGTACTGAATCGTGGGCCCGTCGGCGATCGGGTCTGAGAATGGCATGCCAAGCTCGATGATGTCTGCGGAGAGACGACGTTAGCGAACGCACGCTGCTGGTCGCACCACTGTCGCAGCACCGCGACGACGGTGGTCGCACACACCTGAGCCACCAGCCTGCATCCCAAGCATGATGTCTGCCGTCTCTGCCGGCGTGGGAAAGCCTGCAGTCACGTAAGTGACCAGGGCCGCACGGCCTTGGCCCTTGCACTTGGCGAATGTCTCCGTGATGGCCTCCATCGTGTCGGTAGCAGTGAGAAATCAGCACCGCGCTGTACCTGGAGAGTCGCCCTGCTGCTGGCGTGACAAGGCTGGTACGAGCGACCTCGAAAGCACTTGACACTGGTGAGCTGGAATCTGGATTCTTGACTTGCACGACTATGCCGAGCCAGGGACGTGGTCGGCGGCGCAGGTACAGAAGTCATAGTGTAGAAGCGCTGAAATCATTTTGCCGACCGAGTCAATCTGCCTGTGGCGGCGGTTCCGTGAGTCACAGCGAGCGCTTACTGCTACTCTTACTATCGCATACACCTACTCCACAGCGGGATTGGAGTCTACTGGAGGGGCAGTGCTGCGCGGACCGCTGCTGGCAGGCTGAACGTGCGAATGTGTTTCGCCTTGGCTTGTATGCCAGGCAGATCTCTTCTCAAGCCTCTATGTGGAGTGTATCAACCACCAGCAGAAACAAAACAATGGCAGTCGTGCGTGATTGCGAGTGACAAAATCTCAGATAGAACGAACGCACTACCTTCTCCTCCTCCTTCTCCTCCTCCTCCTTTCTTCGTGTCCCTGTCCAAATCATGTCGGACGTGTGCGAGTGTCGCCGATGATGCTGATGCTATGCAAGGAGTGACGTGCTTGGTAGTACCGTGGGTACCGATGGGTTGAATGCTGCGCAAAAGATGCGAATGGAAGTGAGAGCGAAAGTCAATCGGATGCTGTGATGCTGCTGGATGTATGCCGAGCAAGGCATATGTGATGGTGCTTCAGTGCGCCTGGAATAAGGAACGTGATGCTGATGCGTCTGCTGGGCAAGGCAATGCTAGATCGCCCATGCATGTGGATGCTGAATGATGCGTGTGTGGTGGTGTAGATGAATGACAGTGGTTGCGCAGTCTATGCGTTGTGCTGCATATGCTTCGTGAGTTGGCAAATAAATGAGTGCTAGCGATTTCGATGCTGTTGGGACGTATGAAAATGACCGGTCCAGTTGTGGTGCTGTCGTGCTGATGTTGTCTTCGGTTGTGCGTCGTTGTCATGAGCTGAGTGCGTTGAGCGAAGGGATATTGCGTCGCAGTGGGTAATGGCGGCATGATTCAGATACACATGTCAGGGAAGCCTGACTGATTCGTCAAGCCATGGAGTTCTCGTTGATTTGATGGGTCATGTTGAAGGCGCCTTCAGACGAGTTGATGAACTCTGGTGTGCTGGGTGCGGTCTGCACGTAGGAACTGAAGTCCCACAACGTTGAGCCCGCACGAGTCGCCGGGGCTACAGTCACGGGGATGCCACCTGCGCCGTTGTTCTGGTATGAGAAGGAGTAGGGTCGGCGCTGGAAGTTGACCTCAGACGTTGGCATGTAAGGGTCGCGAGCGTTTGCGCTCGACGGACAACTCTCCAGCGATGCCGCCGAGGCCAGCGAGATGGCCGAGGAGCCTCTCACGTGAGAAGACAGCCTGGGCGTAGACATGTTGGGAAAGTGCGGATTGTACATAGCACTGGGCTGCGCACTTCCGGGAGATCCGGGTCGCATGCCGTGCGGTAAATGCTCAGATATCACTGCGTTCGCGTAACCTGCAGCCATGGATGGCGCGATACCGGTCACAGTCGTGGTGTAGCTGGCAGAGTACTTGCCGATGATCTTCTTTAGAGCGTGAGCCAACACCTTCCAGGGGAAAACCTTGACGTCTTTCTCGATGTTGCGAGGCTTCGGACTGGGAAATCCCATGATGACCTTGAAGAATTCCTCACTCTCAGGCCGTGACTTGCTCACGGTGAGCGGCCGGAAGCCCTCAAGGTTGCGACGGATGC
>JAGYHY010000160.1:0-14746 GCA_024244165.1 Ascosphaera acerosa | reverse complement strand
ATATGCGATCAGGAATAATGGGCTCCTCTGGAAGCACTTCGGCGAATGGAGGCTATGCATGTTGGTCAGGATTCCTCCCTAACGCCAGCCAGTGTGGTCATCCCACGAAGTCCGGCCGCCTTGTCGGTGCTGATGCTGTTGCTGAGCGACCGCTAAGGCAAGGCTCGTCAGTACCAACCCTATCACCCGCTGTGCTGTGCCAATGCTATTCTGCGGCGCACGACTGACGACGTCCTCCCACCGCAGATGTGACCGCCGCTCTGCGTTTGCCACTGCATGGCCCGCTGCAGCCCCTTGGTAAGGCTGCATGGAGGGCTGCTGCAGACCGCCCTGCTTGACGTGTCGGGGGCAGGGTGTGCCAGCTTCAGACTGCAGCCTCCCACCGTCACAGTGCCCTGCGGTCAAAGCAGACAATGAGCGCGGCATGCTTCAGCCTTGACAACCGGCCTGAGCGCCAAGCGCATCTCGCCTTGCACCGGCGCAGCTTAGCATCAGCTCCGGTCACTTTCGCATGGAACAGCATGGATGTGCAAAGAGAGTGGAAAGAGAGGGCAGGGTAGGGTATGGGGGCAATCGCCATTCCGACCAGACGTCTCCTGCCCATCTCTCTCCCACCCACCTCTCTTTATGCTCGGCCTGCCCTCGTTGTTGCACAAAAGGCCCTGAGCTGCTCCTCCTACGCGCGACGAGCCAAATGCGTTGGTGCGACCTCGTCTCGGCCTCCATGGCGACATGAATAGCTGGGAAGTGTCCGAGAGTCGGTGACTTGTGCTGTGGTGCTGCTGGACTGGGCTGGTATATGAGCACGCTGGTGGTCATGCTTCCTCTTCGCTGCTTGCGGGCTGGGACTGCCGCTACGATGGCAGTCATCGTCATCGTCACCGTCACCGTCGCTGCCACCGCCGCCGTCGCCGTCGCCGTCGTCACCACCGCAGTCGCGAAGACACCTTGATCCACGACCTCCAACCACACTGCCCAAGATGACCGCCGATCCCTTCAAAATCGTCTTCGTGGGCGACCACGAGTGCGGCAAGACCTCCTTCGTCCTGACCTACACGGACAACGGGCGGTTCCCGCGCAACACCGCCCTCACCACGGCCTTCATCCCCGGCAACAGGGTCACTGTGCGGGTGGACGGGGTGCCGTACGTGGTGTGGCCGTGCGACACCCGCGGCGAGGACAGGTACGACCACCTGCGGCCGCTGAACTACGTCGACGCGGCGGTGTTCGTGCTGTGCTTCGCGCTCGACTCGCCCGAGTCCCTCGACCACGTCACCTCCAAGTGGCTGCCCGAGATCCGCCGCCACTGCAGGTGCCGCCCGCTCGTCCTGCTCGGCTGCAAGCGCGACATCCGCGACGAGCTCGCGAGCGGCAACGACGGCGAGGTCTACGTCCCCACGAACCTCGGCGACGCCATCCGCCGCAAGATCCGCGCCGTCCAGTACTGGGAGACCTCCGCCCGGAACTACGACGGCGTCCTGCAGTTCTTCCAGGCCGTCGCCCAGCTCGCTGCCACCAGCTGCCAGAAGGAGTGCAAGTGCGAGAGCACCTCGCGGCCAGCAAGGTTCCTCCAGCGCGCGTGCTGCTGTGTGGTTTCGTAGGTGCCAGTGGACAGCGGCGAGGTCAGAGTGTGGGCGTCATCCTGCCTGCACTATCCAGCTACGATCTTGATCAATCACATCCTCCGCTTGAAGACATCACCTCCTGAGCTAGCCTCGCAAGCATCGCCCGCTGATGCTGTCACTTGCCCTCAACGAGTTTAGACATGTCGTGATTAAGAGAGTCTTATGCACAGTCTGCGCATCGTTTGGATGCCCAGTGATGTCGTGTGCACCGATTATGTTGCAGTAATGAACCGCCTCAAATGCTGCAGTAATTGGGCTACTTACGGTTGCGAGTGCCGTTCGCATTGGCGAGGTTTCCAGCCAGGCGTCAGACTACATCAATAGCTTCAGCTCATATCATCTCAGCGGGAATCATCCGATATGGTGTAGTGGCTAACATCGCTGTCTCTCACACAGCAGCCGGGGGTTCGATTCCCCCTATCGGAGTCCGTGTTTTTGCCAGTCGTACCAACCTTCGCATCAAGTCAATTGGCGCCTTTACCCCTGTGTCTCTCACGGCTGGCATCCGCAGTGCGGTGCTTGTTCCGAAGCAGCGGACTTGCACCCATGGCAGTGATCTTGAGGCGATGTAGCGCTGAGATGCCGTGCTGATCGCTGGCGGATTCTTTTGGCTTCGTGCCTGCAACCTTAATGCCCTGACGGAAGGAGCGATACAGTCTCGCCTTGATAGCGGCTTCAACAGCCGATGCGTGCTGAGAATCGTCTGACTCCCCGAAGCACGCGGCCGGCAGTGGCCACAGCCGATGTATAGCGGCCACCACCGCGACAGACCATGTCCGTCAACAACGCTCGATGCTTGGCCACGGAGTCAGCTCTCAGAGGCACCAATTCGCATTGATCGCAGCAATCCCCGTGTAGCCTCGGCTGCGAACTGCCGTGCCTTCCCTCGCTGCGCAGTTGATTGATGTAGCTTTGACGGCCAAACCTTGAGGTAATCCGACACCGTGGGAATCGCGGTGTCATTGGTAGCCAGAGTTGACCAACGATACCGTAACTTCCATCGGCCAGCTCGCAGGTCCATCGCTCCTGCCAGTTCGCAGCGCTCTGTCGCCGCCTGGGGGGAAGACCTTCGCCCCTCCTCTCTCCCCCTCTTCTCTTCTTCTCCTTTCTGTCTTCTCGCCTAGCCATCTCTTCCCCTCGTTGTCCTGTCGCTCATTCTTCCTGCTTCGGACATGTTTCGTCGACTAGACCATCAACAGACGAGGTAGGCAGGCTCAGGACAACAAGGTAGACTCGCGTACGCGAAGAGGGCTGCGCTGGGAGTCGGGGAGGATGTTGGCGCGTCGTCTGGCCGGAGGCGGTAGGTCCTATCAAAGAACCGTTCGCCGATGCGTTGACCGACTCAGGCTGACCTATCGGTCAGCTATCGCATATTGTGACCCGCTGTCACCAAAGGTGGACTCGCGTACGCGAAGAGGGCTGCGCTGGGAGTCGGGGAGGATGTTGGCGCGCTGTCTGGCAGGAAGCGGTATGCCTTCTTGGCCCGTGTGGACCGCCTGTCAAAGACCGACTGCTGACGCTTGTTAGCTGCAAATCAATTAAGGGTCCTGAGCTCTGCACCTCGAAGGTAGGTAAGGTATGTATTCTCACAGTTGACAAGCAATGCTGTGAAGAGCTGATCAGCAGGTCCGGACACCGAGATTTCAAGGTTTAGGCCGCGTGTGGTGGCTAAGCACGCTGGGAGGGCCAATTGGAGGATGGTGGCGCGCCATAGAAGCGAATGACGTGAGTGCCTCCGCACTGTCCCTTTCCTTGTCCTGCAACGTTGAATTGACTTGCTTCACAGGGGCGCAAACGTGAATTAGACCGTGATCTGAATTCGAACTTGGACCTGGACTCAACACTGGAGCGCAAGTGAGTCATTTGTCGAGTAATGTAATGAGACGTCTTCTCCCCCTTTGGGCTGATTGGTAGCAGACACCTCCTGGAACCGCAAGGGTAGGCCGCGTGTGGTGGCTAAGCACGCTGGGAGGGCCATTTGGTGGATGGTGGCGCGCCACAGAAGCGATTGACGTGAGTTGTGCCTCGTAATCATCCTGTGTTGCAACGCTTGACTGACATGCCTCACAGGGGCGCTAATGATCAGACCGTGATCTGAACCTCGACCTGGACCTGCACCTGGACATTGGAGCACAGGTGAGTCGAGTATTTAGTGTATTAGTGAGACGCCTTCTCCCCCTGGGCTGATTGGTAGCAGGCATTCTCCGAAATCGCAAGGGTAGGCCGCGTGTGGTGGCTAAGCACGCTGGGAGGGCCATTCGGAGGATGGTGGAGCACCACAGAAGCGATTGACGTGAGCAAGCCCCAGAATGCCTTGTTCCGCCTATACACAGTCACTGAGTCGCTCTTCAGGGGTGCAAACATCGAAATACTGATCTGGACCTGGACCCGGACCTGGACACTGGAGTACAGGTAAGTGAGGTGAGTATGATTGCGCAGTCATCGAGTAAACGTCTTCTCCTTGTGGGCTGATTGGCAGCAGACACCTCCTGGAACCGCAAGGGTAGGCCGCGTGTGGTGGCTAAGCACGCTGGGAGGGCCATTCGGAGGATGGTGGAGCGCCACAGAAGCGATTGACGTGAGTAGCGGCAGTCAGCCCAGAGCTGTCCTCTTCCCTGCCGCATCCGCAATGCATGGCTGACTTCTCTGGCAGGGGCGCAAACGAGTTCCGAAATCATGCCTGGACCTGGACCTGGAGTGTAACCCCTGACGAAGCTGAGTTCCAATGCTACTGATTTCTGACGTGACGTGTGGGCGGTCCGGCCTGAGAGCACCTGCCAGATGCACTTGAGACGCTCGCCACACTTGCGCAGCCATCTTCTGTCAAGTGCGCGAGACAAGTGCGGTAGGCAGCTCTTTCGCCGGGCCGTAGCTTGCTGACATCGGGCTGCAGGTGGAGAAGAGGGGCGCAACGCTCACGCATTGCCTGTTTACCAGTCGTACTTTCGTCGAAGTTGCGCAAGAGTTCGTGAGCCCTGCTGCCGCAGATGGCGATTGACACTGCCGTGCAGGTGAGAAGCCCGTCTGCTGCAAGGCATAGGCTAACCCTTCACATAGGTAGAGCGGACCGGCACTATTTCCGCGTAGCCTTTCAAGGCCACTGTCCGGACTGGCGCCACCTCGGTAATCCCCCCACCCTGAGCCAATGGCGTGAGGAAGGATAACCAAGCTCGTCCGCACGACCTCCAACAACATCGACTCCCAGGGGGCCTTGCGAGCTGACTGGTGGCGCTTATCCACAGGCCAGCACTGCCCGAACGCGACGTGCCATTTCCGACTTCAGCATTGCCCAGACGCGACGTGCTGCCCCCGTTAGGAGCACGATGTGACGTATGGTGCTGTCCTATCCTGCTCATGTAGCCAGCTCAATTCGCCTCGTTCGCCGAAGGAGCATAGCTCGGCACACATAGGTCGATATGTACTTAGCAACCAGAAGGCTAAGTGAGCGGTCGGACGAACAGACGGGGAGTTCTCGAGAAGCCGGCTGGCGAGGCCAGTTACAGCGGTTGTCAACATTTGGTCCAGGTAAGCCGAAGTGCTCCCTCCCCTTAATTCGTTCGTGAGACGAGGGCTACAGTCGTCAGCTTCAGGCGGTTAGGGTGGTCAGGGTTCCATTATGGTGGGTGGGACGATCACCCTTCGCAACCGTTTACAGGCGGGCTGCCGACGTGGATTTGTGAGGCGACTCTCATCGACCCTTCGACTCTGCCAACCAGGCGAGCATAGATGGCGAGACCGCCCTGACTCGGCTCGTATTCAGACCTGCTTTGGAATAAGGTAAGACTCATGGAAGCGCTGCAGTTTGTGAGCTCCATGAGAGTCGAGCAAAGCTGATGACACCATCGGTAGGTGGCATGACAGGTGGAGGAGAGGCAACTGGCCAGGCCATGAATCGCAGCAATCGGTGAGAGGTTATATTGCTGGGTTCATGGCCTCAAGGGTATCTGTCCCCCTCGTTGCTCTTCTAGCGGCGCTTATGGAGGTACCCAATGCTGACGAACTAGGACACCGGGGAGGAGCACCGGCGTCCTCCCCGGCCGTGAGTATTCACCCCATGTCATGTCCTCCGAGCGCGCAAAGTGGACGGTGCTAACGATTGAGCCTGCTAGCAAGCAGGCAAGCGGAGGGCCCATCGGCGGCGGTTGTGTAGTGCAAAAGGCCAGTTGCCCCTGAGCCTCTTCCATCGGTGACTAATGCTGATGTGTCTGCAAGCATGATCCCGCTCATCGGGGGGATGCCATCGCGACATCAGGCGAAGAAGAGCCGCGGAGACTGTGCTTCTGTTGACGATCTCATCTCAGAATGGCTGTCGCACATCAGCGGATGCTGAACGCACATGTGCTTGTACGTTGGTTCGACTGATTTTCAATGCCTGCAACCTGACATGTCAACACCTCACGATGGGACAGTCAGGCATGTCGCGAAGATACCTTGTCGCCAGGTGTATCATCACGGTGCAATGGCGCGTTCGCGATAGATCGTGGATGAGATGGCTGCCCAGTGGTTGCAGCGACAGAGAGTAGCCAAGGCTGCTAGCATGACTTCAAGTGGTCACAGGTAGGTGCTGGCACTGAGAATCGGGTCCTGCCAGCCAATGCGGCCTCTACCATAGCTGATTGACCCAGCCAGGGTAACTCGATACGTTATCAAGGCGCGAGCTGGGTTGTTGACCGCCCTTCAGACCTGCGGACGCGGCATCCAGAGCTGCCTCGTCGGGCTGTATGAGGCCTGGGTAGTCAGGTCAGTGCTAGGCCAGTGTAGTTCCCATTTTCACCTTCACCCTCCCGTAGGTGACTGACACGACCGCAGCGTAACGGCGAGGCATGGCTGATCGCGGGCTGTCACAACGTGTTGACGCCGGCAATGCAATCACACTGCCGGAAGGTGCGGCGAAAGCAGATGAGGGCATCATCAGCAGTTCAGAGGCGTAGCACCTGTCTGCAGCATCGCCGGGCAATGCTGGACCACCTTGTGCGACGGTGCAGATAACCAACGCCAAGGGCAATCGTCGGGCTGGCACAAAGCCGAGAGGCACGCCGTTGAACTCAGGCGCTCTCAAGGGTGACAACAGCATCGCTCAACATGCAGAGTCGTGGGCGTGATTGCAGTAGATGTCGCTACCTCTGAACGTCGTTGCAGCACTGAACCACAACAATGGTACCGTATCTGTCATGCCATCTCACAGCTGGGCCATCGCCGTCGGCGGTGGCAGGTTGGTGATTGGCAGTCAGGGTGCGAGCCGGTGGTCGTTGACGATCGCGACCATCCACGGTGCACTGCAGTTCATGTAGTTCACGGGCTCAACCACTCTCAGAGCAGTCCCAAGTATTGCTGTTGTCGTCTCACACTTGGCAGGCTGAGTGCCTTAGCTGGAAAGGGCTGTATGATAGCCTGACTTTCAGGCGCGTGAGCTGCTGCCCCTATTTGTAGGAAGTTGCCATCTTCCCAACGAGCACACGACACTTCGTATGTCATGTATCGCTTGTTGCCCGCACTAGCAAGACTGCCAATAGGCCGCCAGTGTTATCCAGTTCCACGCGCCGCGCAAGGGTCGCTCGCAGTCGCAGTCGCAGCCCCAGTTGCGACAGCTATCGTCCCTCGCTTTCGAGACAGGTCGTATCAGGTCCGAACCTGGTGCTCTCACGCAGCAGCCAGGATGCGGCTCGCAGTTTTCAGCTGTCATGCGTATGACAAGGCTGCGTTCACCAAGTGGAACGAGCAGTTCGGCTTCGACGTCGATTACCTGCCTGAGCGGTTCTCGAAGGAGACGGCTCGCCGCTCTAAGCCTCACGATGCCATCTGCACCTTCGTGAACGACATCCTTGACGCGGAGGCCTTGGAGATCCTCAGCCAGCAGGAGACCAAGCTCATCGCGCTGCGCTGTGCCGGGTACGACACCGTGGACCTGAAGGCAGCGGATGAGAAGGGGATCGTTGTCATGCGGGTGCCAGCGTACTCACCGAACGCGATCGCAGAGCTCACCGTGGCGTCTGTCATGGCGATGAACCGCCACATTCCCGAGGCCGTGCAGCGCGTGCGGTCGGGCAACTTCGACGTGGACGGCCTGGTGGGCGTTGACGTCCATGCCAAGACCGTTGGTGTCATCGGCACTGGGCGCATCGGCAAAGTTGTGGCCCGCACCTTCGGACTCGGCTTCCACTGCAACATCCTGTGCCACGACATCATGCAGGCGGAGGAGATGAAGCAGCTTGGCTTCAAGTACGTGCCCTTGGAGGAGCTGCTTGAGCAGTCGGACCTGATCTCGGTGCACTGCCCGGCCACCGCGGCGACGCACCACCTGCTGGGCAAGGCGAACTTCGCGCGCATGAAGCGTGGGGTGCTTCTGGTGAACACGAGCCGCGGCAACGTTATCGACACTGCTGCGTTGCTGGAGGCCTTGGACTCTGGCCATGTGGGTGGCGCCGCCCTGGACGTCTACGAGCATGAGGCAGAGCAGTTCTACCGGTCTGAGGATGAGCGGCAAGTGCACGATCCCATGCTCGAGAGGCTTGCCACGCACTCCAACGTGCTTCTCACGGGCCATCTGGGCTACCTGACCGCAGAAGCCCTTGACACAATCGCAGAGACCACCTTGAAGAATGTGGCCAACTTTCAGAAGGGTGATCTGAGCGCCAATATCGCTATCGACAAGTACCATCACTGAGACGTGCATGGCCGGAACATGGGTGTTCGAGAGGGGGAGGAGCAGTGCCCGCATTGCATTTCTCTGCAGCAGTTGCAGCAACGGCATCACGGTTGTCTTACTGCTTCCCGTGGGCTTGATTCAGAACGCCTGAGGGTTGACATGCTTCCTGCAGGCGAGGGTTGCCGCTGGCTTCAGCTAGCCCCTTGCTTTGTATCGCATGGCACAGCGTCTTTGGTGCAGTCGATTTGGAGCTGCGGTAGCGACAACTCCGACAGGATTACAGTCTCGCCATGCTGTACTGCACCGTGTTGCAAACGCGATAGCCCTGTCCCGCCATGTCAGACTCTCGCAGCGACGAGCATCGCCTGCCGTGTTCAGCTGGATGCAGGCTCGTACATGGCGCCGCCATGAAGCGCAGATACTGTACACGCATACTCCAAGCCTCTTGCGCACTGCGCGAATGGCTTAGAGCTGCAGGTGCAGGTGTTCAGCTGCTGTGTGTGAAGCGAGCCCGCCCTGTGACGGTTTGAGTGCTACAGGGGTCGTGAGTGCTGGCATGTCAGCAGCATCGTCGCGAGCAGGCGCAACCGCACCCGCACCAGGGTCAGGCACCAAGTCGAACGAACGTCCTGGTTACCTGCCGGGATGCTGGAGCTGACCAGATGCAGCCAGCTTCCGAGGGGTTGACCAACCCCCGCAGGCGCGGACGCTCATGGGCCTGACGAGCGTGCCTCTGCCAGCGACAGTTGCAACCTCTTAAGACACGTCACAAACGCTCAGAGCTATCTGCATGTGACAGGGTTGCATGGCTTCGGACATGTCCCTGGATCGCGCTCGCCTCAGCCGTTGACCTGGATCTCGAGCATGACCAGCGCATGCGAGGCTGCCGGAATGAATCATCGGTCAGATGTGCCCATTCGCAACTGCGACGGGACGTTTGCTCACGCCTGCACCTCGTCTCAGTGGTGGCTGTCGCTCCCGCGAGTTGGGCCTTCAACGAGGCATTCCAGGGCGCATATAATGGAATGAGCAAGCTCAGCGCGGTCACCCGACCTGAGTCTGTGGTCGGTAGTGTCATGCGATTGAGGGAGCACGCATCAAGCAGCGGTTGTAGGCTGCCGGACGACTCACAGGACATCGACCACGTCTCTGCATCACTCGAATCATGGCACGACCATCACCACCGACAGTCGTCCTTGATCCATGGGGCGACGGGTCTGGGCGCAGAGACGTTTTTGATACTCTCTTGCAAGCTAACGATGGAATACCTGCACCTCACGTCGCGGACAGGCTGACAGGCGCTGCCGGACAGACCGACGTTGATTGCGGCAGTCGCAGTCCGATATCATCGCACGGTTTCTGGATCACGGTTCACACTGTCGCATGTCAGCTGTCTCACGAAGGCACAGCGCAAGACAGCATCGTCGACATCATCAAGGAGATTAAGGAGAGGTCATGCGTCAGAACGGACGTCGGGGGATACACGATGTGCGAATGGCAACACCAACGGGTATTAGAGGCGGCGTTCTCCGAAGTCTACGATGTATGCAACCCCTCTGACTGGCCCCCGTTTGTGAGTGAGACAACCTGCTCATGGCGCACCCGCCTCTCCCACCAGAAAGTGAGCTGGACCTCCGTACCTGACATATCGGCAGACGACGAGGCTGCGCTACGGCTGAGTTGCCACAGCTATGCTGCGCGGTTGACCCAAGCCGGCCTTCTCACCAATGACAAGTACTGCGTGTTCGCGTTCGCGGACGCACTAGAGGGCCAATACTCGGACGAAAAGCTGCCCGAGTCCGTTGCAGACCCCACGGTACTGCGCGACTCGGCAATCCGCATCAGAATCGTGACACAGTGGATTCAACATGCAGCATACGCGATACGTCACAAGGGTGGTAGCATATGGGGTGAAATTCACGGGCCGCTCGTGACATGGGACGAGAAAGGCTTCAGCGAGCACCGGTGGCAGCTGTGGAAGAGCCGACTGAGCCTGGTCGAGATGAACCCAATGCTCGACGATGACACGCGGGTGCGAGCCGGCCAAGCAGTCGTCAAGATGAACGAGGTGGAAAGTGGGCAGGGTGGAGGGCTGACCTGAGTTTACAAAACATCGAACGCAATGTAGCATTCGTTTCACTGACTCAGATCGGGGGCGGGCCGGTGGAGAGCCGCTTGTTTCTTCACGGTCTCATATCCGGCCGCCCAACTTCTTCACGTGCTGCACTGCTGCCAATTGCAATTTGCACGCGAGTCATGGTTGCCGCAGCACATCAATGTAGGCTACGGGTATCGTAATCCGTAGCATAGGCGGGCTGCTGCTCCGGCCGTGTCAGGCATCGAACTTACCGACGCCTAGACACCTTGGAGTGGTACGCTCATGCACCTGCGCTACTGATTGCACAGCCTGGCTGGGCTTTTGACAGGTTGGGTTGCGCCTCGACTGCTACATGCAACGGGCCGTTGCTCGCGCTCTCACACGATGTGTTTAGCACTGCGACGATGGCGATACTCGCAAATGGCAGCAGATGGGTGCGTCCGTAGCTGGCGACACTTGTGGTGCACTCACACCTCAGGCAACATTGGAAGAAGACTGCTGGTACTTACCACACCGATGACCATGCATGTGCCTGAGGTGGTCGGAAGGTAGAGAAGAGTCTAAATCCAGTATTTCATTGGTCATGATAAGTGAGTGTGTAGTAAGAAGCAAGGATATCACTGTGTGCAGGTGCCTGCAAATGCAGCGTGTTCATGAAGCTGCATCTCGGCGATGACATGACTGGTCGCGCCATGGTGGTGACGCGGGTCAATGGCTTGAGACTTGGGGACGCCATCAGAGATATGGCGAACGGATAGCATAGCGGTGCACGCTGCCTCGATCGGAGTGCGGATCCAGGGACCCGTCTGGCGCTGGGCTAAAGGAGTCTTTTATCCAACGTGACCTCCTTGCATCAGAGCTGTGGCAGTCGTGCATGGCCGCTCAAGCGACCGCCTGTTGAGTCGATTGGCCGTTTGCGAGTCATATGCCCTGCCGCAGAAGCTGAGGCGTGATGTCTTGAGGCGTCAGTAGGCCGGTGTTGGCTATCTGAGTCGTGTGCATCAGCCTGGCAGCCGAGTCCGGTATGGAGAACATGGTATTGGCGACCATGTCCTTGCTGGCGGGCTCATTCATCTCATTGGACGTCGTAGGGACGACCTCAGAACCCTCATTGGGAAGCATCAGAACGCCGGAGGGCTCCACCGAGATATTGTCATGGACCGCCGGTGTCCATTCTCGCGCGTCACCGGTCTCGTTGACTGCTGTCTGGTCATCTGGCTCGGTGATTGTAGCATATTCCGAGGTATCTGTCGGCTTCGCAGCTCCAGGCTGACCCTGTGAAGACCCCTGGTTGCTGTCATGGGTTCGCTTGTGTCTGTGAGACACTAGTCAGCACGGTGTTTCCGGGATTGACTTTCTCACGAAAGCAAACGCAACGTACTGAGCCAAATTGTCTGATCGCGAGAAAGCGCGATGACAGCGAGGGCATTGGTATGGCCGCTCCTGTGTATGCGTTCTGACATGCCTGTTGGCCCAGACATTAGCCAGCCGCCCCACAGAAAGCGAATCCAGCGCGAGCGAGGGCAACAAGGGGTGCACGGAAGTCATGAACCGGCCTGCCAACTCATGACGATGGCTTACCTCTTCAGATGCTCCAATCGCTTGAAGAATCGGCCACAAGATGGAATGGGACAGGAGTGAGACTTGTGCTGCGGGTATGGTCCGGTGTCCATGACAGTCGCACTGCGAGCTCGACGGATTGGCCCTCTGCCGTGAGATTCATGCGCCAGTCTTGTGTGAGCAATGCCACTGTGCATGTAATCACCAGTGTAAGACATGATAGCCGGGTTGGCCAGCGCCTGCTGCTTGTCATCCACGGGTTGCTGCTCCATGTAAATTACCGACCCTTCTCTTTCGTTGCCATTGGTGTCTTGTACCGTAGAGTAAGGTGTCCCATGGCGTGAGAGTTGCTCCATGAGATCTCGAGACTGAGCCGACACGGTATTTGAAGCCACCGTGCTGTAGGTGCCACCTTGTGCCTCTGAGGTGACTTGTGTAGTATCGGTTTGAAGTACCTGTCCTTCCGGTATGGCCGATGTTGGACGGTTATAATCATGATAGCGCATCGTTGGCGGGACGGCTGAGGGTGCCATAGACGTGGGGGCTACACCAGAGGTGGTTCCCATACTGGCAACCGTATTGGCGATGCTTGCCGGAATGGACGATCGACGTCGACGCTGCTTGTACGTTGGCGACCCTTCCATCACTGAATACACGCTGGCCGCTGGGTATGGGCGCGTTGCCGCTGCTGACGTGAAAGCCTGACCCGCAAAGCCTGTTTGAGGCATGGCCATCAAAGGGTTGAATTGGGCAGGTGCTCCCATCTCAGTGACGTTGGAGTAGACACTCGCGTCATCGCCGGTAATGTAGGATGGCCCCGTTCCTGCGGAGACGCCATTCTGAGGCGGTGTGACTGGTTCATAGGAAAACCCGCGTGCGGCGTAATCGTCGTATTGCGAAGAGACGAACGATGGCGCCGGCGAGTACTCCATGTAGGCTGGCATAGACGTATGCCTCGGTGCCATTCGCAGCGGCATCTGGGGTCGGGCGTACGGGACCTGGCCGTATTCTTGCTCCACCTTCACCATTCCTCCGTGCATAGCTGTCGAAGTCATGTTGACAGGCGCATACATGGGTGCTGGCATGTCTTCTGGCAAGACCTGTAATGAGGGCGGGATCATCTGTGGTGGCGGCATGGAATCCGTGACTCGCACCATGGGCGAAGCATTGTGACCGTAGGTAACGCCCACATTCGCGTTGAGTGACGATGTGTTGGCTTGCTGAGCCTTGGTCAGTTGCTCGAATAGCGACTGCGATGCGTCGAACTCGAATGAGAGGGCTGGCTCTGAGATCGCAACCGTTGTAGGCTCTTGGCCCATCTTCTCACGCTTCAAGTCCCGCTCGAGAGCGTCGAGAAAAAGTCGATCGTGAGGCACGCTATACCAGTAGAACACTTTCTGCTTCTTCTGAGTTCTGATGCAGTTATTCTTGTAGAGAAAGTCCAAGAACGGACTCTTTGGCTCTTCGAGCGACGCATCAGTGCCGGCTTTGAGGTTTCGCAAGTCAGAGAAGATGCCTTCCTCGAACTTTTTGGTGTTGCGGACAGGTCTGCCAAATGCTTGAAACCGGAACGACAGACATCGTACGATGTCAGTACCGGATATGTGGAATAGGTTATTCCTACATCGTCGTTAATGGCAAAGACTTCGGAGATAAGAATGAGTTTTGCACCTGCTCACCATAGCACACAGGCAATGTAGTCGCCAGTCGGGAGCAGGAAACGCCTGATCAGGTGTGTAGGATCCCAGTCAACTGGAGCCGATATCAAAAAGTATTTCACTGTGTATGGTCAGCACCTCGCTATCCGTGTGGCTAGCCCTGCCAACCCCCCTGCAACGACTCACAATTGTCAACCTGATGCAAGGCCTGCTGCACCTCTAATGGGAGACTTTGTTGCGCCTCGTTGGAGAGCATGAAGGTTTCCGGCTTTTGTTGAGGTGCCATTGATGATGCGTGCTGATTGTACATAGTCATTCGATGTTTGTTTATGGGCTGAGCGGTTCCCTGGAGTTCCCTGGGTAGATGATGACATTAGACTTTTGATGAACATAGCAAGTGCTTTCCACGTCGCCGGGCGAGACGGCGAAGATACTTACAGGTCAGCGAGCGCAAGTCAATGCCAATGCGCGAGATGTGAGTGCAGGTGACGCCCTTCTTCTGAGTTGGATGGAGAGCAAGGTGCGATAAAGAATGATGATCTTGCTGGCTATGCCGACCAATGCCGGTGGGCAAAAGACACCTGTGACTGTACAAGTAGGACAATGATGCTGTCGTCCGCGAGTGACGAGTCTGCGCTCCGATATTGTCGAATGAGGGCCAGCCTCTTAGATATGCGGGCGCTGAGTGCTAGCGATGCAGATGAAGAGCCCAGCCACGAAGAAGCCGCCACGGCGGTTGGTCATGAGCAAATGGGTCGTGCAGTCGATGCGTTCCGGGACCTGCCCTTCGCGAAGAAACTCCGTCGACTGTCAAATTCCGTTGACTGTTTCAAAGACGACAGTTGCGATGACTTGGTGGTTGATGCTGTGACACGCGATGAGCGATGTGACGAAGGAGAGAAGATCTCCCAGAACCATACAACAGGCTGAATCAATCGGCGGAAAGTGTGTGAAAATGAGAGCCTAGACAAGTGGGAAGCGAGGGAATGAGGGGACGAGAGTTTCAAAGGCACTCAAACACCTGCGAGCGTCAGTGTGAGGTGTGGTCCCGTTACAGAAGCCTCAAGCGTAAGAGGAGAAGGATTGTTTGAGAATGCCGTGTCCGTGACAAGTCAGTCGAATCAGTCTGCCAATTTCACGCCACAAGCTACGTTGTCAA
>JAGYHY010000159.1:0-14771 GCA_024244165.1 Ascosphaera acerosa | reverse complement strand
CGAGATCCAAGTGCCCAACCTCGTTTCCAATCACCTAGCCAGCGGCATACTCAAGTACATACCCTGCGCCCCCGCATCACCGCAGCATACCACCCACGCCCGCCCAGCCCAGCACGAACCCGCTGGCCGCCTGCCCGATCCCCCCGAGCCAGACGTTCCTCCACGCGCCGCGCCTGCCCAGGCTGCGGCCGTCCTTGGTCGCGACCAGCTCGCCGTCGCCGGGGAAGAACGCGCTGAGCCCAGCCACCACTGCTGGCGCTGCCGTCGCCGACTTTCCTTCCCCCTTGCGCTGCTGCGACCGTCCGTCTGGCCTGCTGCCTCCCGTGCGCGGGGCCGCACGCCCGACCAGCACCACGCTGAACAGGAAGGAGACGAAGA
Source organism: Ascosphaera acerosa (assembly GCA_024244165.1). Lineage (NCBI taxonomy): Eukaryota > Fungi > Ascomycota > Eurotiomycetes > Onygenales > Ascosphaeraceae > Ascosphaera > Ascosphaera acerosa. Next base: position 14,393 of record JAGYHY010000159.1, on the reverse strand, counting down.
GCGCGCCGGCGAGGTAGAACGCGAAGCCCGTCGCGGACTGCAGGCCCAGGATGCCGGCGGCGATGCCGAACAGGAACGAGGCGAGCGAGTGCGTGTTGGAGAGGAGCTGCGGCGTGTCAATCGGAAGGGAGACGCAGGATTGTCAGTTCGCAGCGCAGCTCGGGTCGGGGGATGGCATGCTTGTCTGCTGCCAGGCACCAGAACCCACACCCACCTTGTAGTTGTGCGCGATGCTCTCAGCGACCAGCGGGTCGATCAGCAGTGACAGCTCCTGCTGCGTGGGCGCCATGCTGGGCGGTCCGGTGTGCGGCGGCGTTGCAGGTCGGCCGGCACAGCTCGACTCGGTCCGGTCGAGGGGTCGGCGGCTAGCAGGCAGTCGATTGGCGCGTGATTGCACTGCTTGATGTATCTGGTGGCTGCTGACGGCGCGCTCAGCGAGTACGATAGCACGGCATCTGAGGTTGACGCCGGCCAGCGCGAATTGCAGCTTCGCTTTGTCTCTGCGGGTGCCGCTTCCCCGGTTGTACTGCTAAGTGACACTGCTGGAGCAGAGCGCGCGCCGCGGACGTCATCGCAGCCGAAGCGCAGTACAGTGCATCCGCATATTGATCCGGACACTCTGGCGGTGGCGCATCAGTGCAAGTGTACAGTTGATTATGCCGCCGCATGGTGCTGCGGCATCGCCGTGCGGCTTCAGGGGCAGGAGCGACAGCGACCGCGTCTCCAACGGTACAGTCAGACAAGTGTCAGGGGAGGATATCAGTGGAGATACGTGGGCATATGCAGACATGTCCTCGTGGTTTTCATGATTACTCTACGTTTACTGGTCAGTACACCTCATATCTCGTTGACCAGCTCGAAGATCTCCCTCCTCAGCACGGGATTGTAATCCGCAGTCTCGACGAGCCGCCGCCTCTGCGAGAGGAACAGCTCCTGGCTCCATGTCCAGCTCGAGCCTGAGCTGGCCATGCTGCTGCTGTGCCGACTGCCGCGTCCACTGCTGCTCTCACTGGCACCTCCACCCCCGCCACTTAATTCACCGCCTTGTCGCCCCTCTCCGCTAGAGATCGCGCTCCTGCGTGGCCGATCAGGCGGCAGGTTGCGCATCAGGTTGCGCAGGACCAGCAGCGCCTTGTATGCGATGCCGACGGGCTCCTTGTCTGCAGGGGTAGGGAAGTACTCGAAGACGCGCTCGACGCGGTGCTGCAGGAACGGCCGTGGCGGGATGCGCGGCACCGGTGGCCGCGGGCGCGACCGGTCCGCCGCCGCGTCTGCGCGCGGCATGTGGCTGGCTAGGATGTGCTTGACGAGCGTGGAGGTTGTGGCGGGCCCGGAGCGCGGGGCAGAGGGGGCTGCTGATGCGTCTGAGGGGGTATCGTGGCTGTGTGGTGATCGCTGCTGCTGCTGCTGCTGCTGCTGCTGCTGCTGGGCGGGCTGTAGGTGGTGGTAAGGCGGCGCCGCGTTGTGGCTCGAATACTGGAACTCCGTACATTCGTCCCACAGGCAGATGTTCTGCGGCCGCGCGTCGTCGCCAACGAGCCAGCCTCCCTCCGCATCCCTGCCGAGGCCGAGATGCACCTCGAAGACGTGGTCGCGCAGCGCAGCCGCATCGTCGAACGTGCGCGTGCACCGCGTCTCGCACTTTGTGATCGTGCGCGAGCCGGCCGGGGCTCCTGCGGCTGCGGCTGCGCCCGCGCCCACGCCCACGCCCGCGCCCCCCTTCCCTGCACCGGGCGCAGGCACGCTCACCGTCGCTGCTGTGGTGGTCGTGCCCTGGCTGGACACCGAGACGCGCCACTTGCAGCGCGGGGCGGCGAGCCCTCTCGAGTCGAGCGGGTTCTCGAGCGGGCGGATGCCGCGGATGATGAACTTGGCGACCTCGCCGCGGATGACCTGCGCCTCCGCGAGCGGGAACGCGGTGGACACGGTGTTGATGAAGTCCGCGGCGCCGAGGGTGGGCGAGAGGGCGGGCTGCGGCGGGGGCGGGCGCGGCGCGCCGCTGTTCGCCGCGGCCGCGGTGGCGGCGGCGTACTGCTGCTGCTGCAGCTGGACCTGCTCATTGACGTGCGCGAACATGGCGCGGTAGGCGTTCCACAGCGCGAGCTGGGTGATCTCGCAGTGCTCGTCCTGCGCGAAGCAGGCGCGCACCCAGGCGGTGCAGCGCGCGGGCTCCGGCAGCGCGCACAGCTCCGCGTGCGTGGCGGGCGGCAGGTCGGGGATGTCGTTGGGCGGCGCGGCCTGCAGCTCGGGCTGGTCGAGGCGCGCGTCGAGCAGCGGCTCGGCTTCGAAGAGCAGCAGGTCGGTCAGACGTGGGACCAGCGTCGTGCGCGGGTTCAGGTGGCTGCTGCCAGTCTTGTCGTCGCCAATGACGTCCACCCCCTCCCCCTCCTCCTCCTCCTCTATCTCCGCGTCGATCAGCTTGACGATTTGCGCCACGTTGGCGGGCACCAGGGTGTACTGGTAGATGAAGTCGAGGCAGGCGGAGAGCAGCTCGCGGTCCTGCTGGAGCAGCAGCGAGTCGTTGAGCGCGGCCAGGATGTCGGCCGACATGTGGGTGCCGAGCAGCAGCTCCTTCTTCGCGCCGGGGCGGTCCATGCCCCAGCAGACGAGGATGCGCAGCGCGAGCAGCACGTGCGTCCGGTCGTTGGACGTGAGGAGGTTGAGGAGGGCGGGGACGAGGGCGTCGCCGCCGTCGCCGCCGTCGCCGCCGTCGCCACTGCCGTCACGCGGACCACTCGCACCGTCCTCGCCGCCGAACGTCCAGAACGGGGCGACCAGCTCGGCCGTCTCGAGCGCGTTGTTGACGATCTCGACGTACTTCTCTCGCGCGACCGGCGGCAAGCTCAGCACGTAGACGACCCAGTCCTTGAAGACGGGCATGTCGGCGAGCCAAATGGCGTTCTCCTCGAGCGAGGCCATGTTGTGCACCACCAGCGCGGCCTCGCTGACCATCCGGGCGTAGCGGCCGAGGCCGACGGGCTCGAGCCCGCGCGCCTGCGTGTCGGCCATCGCGAGCGGCAGCCGCGCGACGCGCGCCGGCAGGTCGGGCGTGCCGTAGCAGCCGTCGACGACGTTGATGCGCGGATCGGCGGGCGCCAGCGGGGCGTAGGAGATTTCGAAGGAGACGCCGTGGACGAGGAAGCTGAGCTCCCACGCCGCCTCGAGCAGCGAGTCCGCCAGCCCCGGGAAGTCGCAGAAGCGGAACTTGTCGCCCCGCTCGTCCGAGATGATCACCAGGTGGTGCAGCGCGAACTCCACCTCGGACGGCACCCCGCTCTCCAGCCCCTTGACGCAGTGGTCGTAGATGCGCGGCGTCTTCTCCGGCAGCGCGGTGAAGACCAGCGGGTCGAACTGCGCCGGGCGGTGGAAGGGGTTGTGCGTCTCCTCGCGCTGGCGCTGCGCGTGCGCCGTCTGCGCGAACCGCCCGCGCTTGTTGGAGGGCGTGTCGCGCGGGATGGCGGCGAGCATGGGGGCGGCGGACGTCATCGTGTGAAACCGCCTCGGTGTGTGTCTGTCTTGCTAGCGTGCCGCGCACGCAATCTCAGGTATTGTGGGCGAAGTGACTGCGCCGGGAGCGGTGTAGCTGCTCGATGAAATTGCCCTCTTGTAGCTGAGCCCGGATCACACTCCTGATGCTCGTGAGGCAGAGCAGGGCGAGAGCACGGCGTCGAAGGCGTGGTGTGCCCTGTGCGAGGTCACCATGCAGCGGTCGGGGCGCGTGGATGGCTGCGGCGAGCACGGGCTATCTGCTCCTGCCAGAGCTCTGTCGGGGCCTGGACGCGCTGATCGCGACGCGCGAGGTGCTGTGCCGTGCTGTGCGCTCTGTCTTCTGTCGGCTCGTCCACGGCACTGTCGATCAGCAGTCGCGCCAACACTTCGATACTTCGTCGGCAGGGATGAGCTGTCGTTGTAGAGTGCTGGTATGCTGGTATGGGGCGTCAATGCGACCTGCTGCGAGGATATGCCGCAGTATGCGTGTATCGTATCAGCCCTGGCGTCGTCGCGACTCGCTTCTGCATCTGAACGCTGTTGCTCTGCTGCAGCGACGTGTGTACGGAGCTCCCGCGTATCACCCCGGACTGCCAGCGGGTATTCATCTCCCGCGCTGTCCAGCTACTTCTGCAGGCCAGGCGTACTCTGACGTCGCGGCTGAAGTGGAACTCCGCGGGGAAGGGAGAGCTGCTGGTGCCTGAGGCAGACACAGCTCGAGCGTCACATGTCAGCGCCAATCAACTACTTCCATCTTCAACGCCGCGGTGGGAAAGTAGCGGAGACGCAGGAAGGGACAGGGACAGTCGAGGGGGAGAAGGGGAGCTGTCGAAGCAGCCACCTCGCACGAACACCGCCGCCAGGGCATCGACGGCCCACCCCTCACCCGCAATGGCTGCCGACTCGCCGCGCTCCCCGCCAGCCGAAGCCGATCTATGGCTGCGCTCTCTCCTGGTACATCACTCTCCGTCTCCGTCGCCGTCCGCGATCGCGATTGCGATTGCGATTGCGATCGCTATCGCACGCACGGGCGCCACACAGCTCGTCCATGCCATGCCTTGACATAGTATCTGATCCCCGGAATGGCCTTGACAGGCTGGCGCAGTGGCCGGCTTGACCGTCGACATCTCGCTGTTTCCGCTCGACACCATCAAGACGCGGCTGCAGAGGCGGCACAGGCCCGCCGGTTCCGCATCCGCGTCCTCGTCCACGCCCGCTCCCGCATCCGCTCGCAAGCTCCTCACCCTGCGCTCCGTCTACGCCGGCCTGCCGTCCGTCCTGCTCGGCTCCGCCCCCGGCGCGGCCTTCTTCTTCGTCACCTACGACAGCGTCAAGAGGCGGCTGCTCCCGCCTCCTGCCCCCGGCGGCACCCGGCATGATAGCAACGCCGCGGGCGCGTCGCCGTCGCCCACCCGCCGCTTCTTCGTGCACTCCCTCGCCTCGTCCGCGGGCGAGGTGGCCGCCTGCGCCGTCCGCGTGCCGACGGAGGTCATCAAGCAACGCGCCCAGGCCGGGCTGTTCGGCGGCAGCTCCGCCGCCGCGCTGCGCGACATCCTCGCGCTGCGGCATGCGCGGCCCGGGTCTCGCGGCGGCCTGCTGCGCGTCCTGCGCGAGCTGTACCGCGGCGCGGGCATCACCGTCGCCCGCGAGATCCCATTCACCATCCTGCAGTTCACCATGTGGGAGGGCATGAAGTCCGCCTACGCAGCGGCCGGCGCGCGCGGGTCCGCTTCCGAGTCGGTGGGTAGCGGCGGCGGCGGCGGCGACGGCGTGATATGGAGCTCCGATACCGAGGAGGAGACGGACGGCGACTCTGCGTCAGCAGGCTCGACGACGCCGCCGACGACGCCACCATCGTCCGATGGCGAAGCAGCGTCAGACTCGGACGAGGCGTCCGAGGAACCGCATCACGGTGCCATCGACAAGGAGGAGCATGTGGAACAGCACTATGAAATGGGCGAGACTGCTGTCTCTGGAACGGATGTCGAGCTTGTACCGTCCGCACTGACTTGTCGAACACCACCTTCGCCAACTACGCCTGCAGATGCTAGCCACGGCCCCAATGGCAATGGCGAAAGCTCAGAGTCCATGGACACACCAGTGTCATCGACATCACACGGGCTGAAGCGCAGTTGGGAAGAAGTCACAAGGGAGGTGCAACAGCCCTTCAATTGGGCCGACGAGGACGACGAGGATGCATCTCTGATAATGTCCATGCCTCAGGGTGTGTGCAACGCAACAACGGCAACGAGTGAGACTACGCCAGCACGCGTCACGCCCGCTGCCCCAGGTGCCGCCACAGCTGATGTTGCTTACGACGCCGCTGCGTCCGATGGCTCAGCAGGAAGCTATCTGCAGGCAGCATCTTACACGACCTACCTGGAGAACACCGACGCTGGCAGCAAGGAAGCTACTGTTGAGGAACTACACCAGGCAATCCAGGACGAGCAACTCGCCAATGCTGAGCTGGAATATCAGTACAACACTGCCGACGATTACTTCGGTAACGTGGACCACTTCAACTTCCAGGGTCAGCCGGTGCAGACGCCGTCGAAGACTCGGCCGGCGGAGTCGTTCGCCATCATCTGGAGTGGGCCCAAGCCGCTGTATCATGGCAGGATGACCAAGGAGGAGGACATCAACCACAAATCTGTCACTCGAGCCTGTGCGATGCACTACGTCGACCCTGTGGTGTTCAGGGGCTCAAGAGAATTGCTGAATCTGTGCAAGCAGCCCAGTGAGGCCATGGCGGTCGCTGAGGGCATGACGCGCAAGCTATACACGCCGATTGGGAGGTGGACGATGGGGCAGAGGTTAGGTGAGGAGGAGGACCAGGAGCAGAAGAAGGGGCAGGAGCAGGAGCAGAAGCAGGAGGGCGACTCGCGCGACCGGCAGGACGAGATCATTGAGACGGATAGCTGCGACCCCGGGTTATACCGATCGAAGTCAGACGAGCTCGTGGTCAACGGATGGTTCAGGAACGACGTCACGCCGGACAGAAGCCACTTCATGGAGGCGTACTACATGAAGGAGGCCGATGCTCGCACGGAGCGGCGGGCCGGAGGACGCCGTTCCAGTTCGCTGCGGTTTTGCGAGACCGTGGAGTACGAGGATGAGGAACAGAACAGTGAAACGACATCTGCAACGACTCAGGAGTCACCAGCCGACTGCGATTCTGACGCAGCATCAATACCCACATCGACAGCAGTCCTCAACACCACCACCGCGGAGTCACCCGCTGACGCTGCCTCCGCCGCCCAGGTCGGGCCCATGATCACTGAGATGATCCTGCTCGTCTTCCTCTGGCTTGTCATCAGCAGTGGGAGGCGTGTGCTGAGCTGCCGCCGGCACGAGTGATCTCTCACCAGCGAACTCCCGCCACCCCAACACCCCTCGCCACGCATTCTCCCTCAGCCCACACAACATACTTCCTCACTATGAGGACCAATCTCAACAGCTTGCCATTCGCCATCCCTGGCCTTGTCATACCTTCGCGCCGCCAGAACCGTGATAGACCGACGGCGCCAACACCATGATAGACCGACGGCTCTAGTCAGCCTCACCGATCCGGGACGCTCACCACGAGCCCCGTCTAGCGGCATCAGCAGACTTACATATACAGGGCCAGTATATAGTCAGCGATCCCGATGCCAGTAACGATGTACATGACAATGCTATGACCATAACCAAATGAGACAATGACCTTCTCAGCAGTCCGGCGATCCGCGCCGTGCAGCAGTACAGTAGCACGTAGGGAGACTCGGGAACAGGGATCAGGGATGAGGGATCAGGGATCAGGGATGAGGGATCAGGGATCAGGAGCAGGGGGCTACCGACAGCGAGCCACTCTTCACGCCCTCGCACTCACTGCTGGTACCCTTAACCGCTCTTGCGCCGCGCCGCGCCCAGCGTTGCTTGTGCTGCGGTGCAGCTGCATGCGCGTTAAAGTATACTTGGACGCCGCGGAGAACTTTCACTCCAACGCCGGCAGCTCGCGAGCGTCTCAGCTGCACCTACAGCAGGGGATGCAAAGTCCAGCGCGTGCGCAACAGCTAGAGTATCGAGATCGCAGCCATCATTGACGATACAGCCCCTCCCATCCTCTAGACGACTATTGCGACGAGTCTGAGCAGCCCCGCGCCTCTCGTCCCGTCCTCTCTCGCCTGGCACCCGCCGAACTGCCTCGTCGCATCTGGCTTCAACCAGCGCCATCATGGCCGACACGGACTCTTTCCTGCACATTGCCAGGCCCCAGGGCCCCGGTCCGCATGCTTCGACTGCTCCGCTGAACGTGGTGATTCAGCCACAGGTGCGTGCGCATCGCTAGCCGACGCCCATACTACCATCCAGCACTCCCCTCGTGTCACTGACACCCTCCTCTGCAGGCCATCTTCTCGATACTCGACCATGCCCTACGGCGCAACGACGACCAAAAGCGCGTGATCGGCACGCTGCTAGGTGTGCGGTCTGAGGACGGCACGGAGGTGGAGATCCGCAACTGCTTTGCGGTCGGGCACACGGAGGCTGCCGACCAGGTGGAGGTGGACATGGACTACCAGAAGCAGATGCTGGCGCTGCACCTGAAGGCGAACCCGCGCGAGGTGCTGGTCGGGTGGTACGCGACGAGCCCGGAGCTGGACATGTTCTCTGCGCTCATCCAGAACTTCTACAGCAGCCAGGGCGAGGGCACCTGGCCGCACCCCGCGGTGCACCTGACCATCTCGACGGAGCCCGGCAAGGACGTGCAGACGCGCACCTACATCTCCGCGCCGGTGGGCGTCACCGCGGAGCGCGCGGCGGACAGCGCGGCGTTCATCCCCGTGCCGTACGAGATCCGGTACGGCGAGGCAGACAGGAGCGGGCTGGAGGCCATCGCGGCCGCCAGGGACGGCGGCGAGAACCGCGCCGCGCTCTTCACCGACATCGGCATCCTGGAGAAGGCCGTCGAGGACGTCATCGACATGATTGACAGGGTGCTGAAGTACGTCGACGCCGTGATGGACGAGGAGGCGCCTGCGTCCACCGCGCTCGGCCAGTTCCTGCTCAACACCCTCGCGCAGTTTCCCAAGGTCGACCCGGCGCAGCTGACTGCTGACTTGTACGTGACGCTCTGCTCCGCCATCACCAGACCCATGGCAGGGCCCAGCATGCTAACGATACCATCTGTTCCTCATAGCAACACCCACATCCAAGACATCCTGACCGTCTCATACCTCGCCAACACAATCAGGACACAGATGGAGCTGTCCAACAGGTTAGCCACTGCTCAGATCACGCTGGGCGGCACCGGCAACGCCGACGCCGCTGCTGGCGGGTCCGCGAAGGCGGACGGCGGCGACAAGAGGGAAAGGGGGGGCAACAGGAAACAGGGCGGCAGGTCGCAGCAGCAGCAGCAGAACGCGCAATCGCAGCAGTAAGAGGTGGTGCTGGTGGTAGTGTGACGGGCTGAGTGGTGCAGTTGGGCCTGATCTCGTGCCATCATCGCACACACCCTCCACCGCCTCCTCCTTCTGTCAGTCTTCTCTGTGTCATCTACAGTGTGCTCCATAGGCCCATCCCAGCAATCAAAAGCCAGGTCGCCATTCGCATCACTCATATCACTCGGAATTTGGGCCGAGATGAGACGAGGAGAGTGCCTGACATGTGCATTGCAGTGCTTGCTGCCCAAGCTCAGTCCACCTGTCCCTGTCCCAATCACCTGGATCATGCATTTGCCCCTGACACGGCATGAAGCTTGCGGCGTACGTGTGGTGCACTGCCCAGTCAGGTATTTGTTCGGATTGCTTGCTAGTAAGTCACGCGGCTGCCTGTCCAAGCATTTTTGCGCTCACATGTAACTGCCGTGTAGTGCACATGGTTCTCCTGGTGGGCCGCCAAATTGTCGCAACGCAACGCCACGTTGAACTTGCGCCGTGTGTCGCACCTGCGAACAGCAGGTATATCCATCGGTTGAGAAGCACATATGCGCCGCCATCACTTGGCTTCCAACTCGTGAAGCATCATCAGCGGCCACTCGAACGCCACCAGCAAGCAGGTTGCTTCCCGTTGGCCATCTCACCGCCATCGTCTCCAAAACACCACCACCACCACTACCGTGACCACCATGGCACAATCTGACGCCGTGGACCCCATGGACGGCCTGGACGTCTTCAACGACCTGCTGCAGCCGCTGCAAGACACGCTCACGCCGCTGCAGCCGTTCCTCCGCCCCGTCATCGCGCGGCTGCCGTCGCAGGTGCACGCCTTCCTGGACGCCATGCTCGAGGAGCCCTGCTACTCGCGCCTCGTCCTCGACCTCGACGTCACCAGCGAGCCGCACTGCCTGGCGCTCGCGGTCTCGAGGTTTCTGGGGCTGGGCATCGTCACGCTGTCCGCGGTGGTCAAGGTGCCGCAGCTGGTGAAGCTGCTGGCCTCGCGGTCCGCCGCGGGCGTCTCGTTCGCGAGCTACGCGCTCGAGACCACCAGCCTGCTCGTCTCGCTCGCGTACAACGCCCGCCAGGGCTTCCCCTTCACCACGTACGGCGAGGCCGCGTTCGTCGCCTGCCAGGACGTCCTCATCGCCCTGCTCGTGCTGGTGTTCTCGGGCCGCGCGGCCGGCGCGGGCGCGTTCCTTGCCGCCGTCGCCGCCGTCGTCTACGCGCTCATGTTCTCCGGCCAGAGCATCGTCACCGACGAGCAGATGGGTGTCCTGCAGGCGGGCGCGGGCGTGCTGGGCGTCGCGAGCAAGGTGCCGCAGGTCTACACGATCTGGAAGCAGGGCTCAACGGGGCAATTGAGCGCGTTCGCTGTAAGTCGTCTTTCTGGAGGAGAGAGTGGTGTGCGATGCGATGGTAGTGTAGGACTAATTGTTGGCTTGACAGGTGTTCGCCTACCTCTTCGGCTCGCTGGCGCGCGTCTTCACGACGGTGCAGGAGGTGGACGACAAGCTGATTCTCTACGGCTTCCTGGCCGGCTTCGCTTTCAACGTCATCCTCGGTCTGCAGATGCTGTGGTATTGGGGCGCCGCTCCGCAGACGGCTGAGGCTGGATCCAAGTCTGCAGACGAGGCTGAAGTGTCGACGAAGGAGACGGCCTCCGCCGCGACGGCAACGGGGGCAGCCAGACCACAGGTCCCCCGGACGCGGCGGAGGGGCTGAAGCGGAGGGCGTGGGGTGCACTGTGTGTTGGAAAGCATGATCCACTCGATGTTAACAACGTATATCACACTATCAATGAGACATTGCATATGCCGGCGCAAGATCGCGGTGTGGGTATCTTGAGAGCAGTCTAGTGAATGATCCTCCCCCCTCCACGCGTGACTCTCTCACGCGATGTTGAACTCGCTCGCCCCCGCGCCCATCATCTGTTTGATCTTCTGCCGCATCTTGCGCGCGGCCTCCTCGGCATCGTCGTCCCTGGTGGCAGGCCCGTCCGCCGCGTCAGCCTTCCTCTTCGTCCCGGCCGCGCCCTTCCCTCCTGCCGCCGCCGCCGCCGCCGACGCGGGCTTGCCACCCTTGCGACCCGCCTTGAAATCCTTCTTCGTGTCCTCCTTGCCTGGCCTGAGCCCCGGGACATTGATCCTGGCCGGGCGGTCGCGCAGCGCGAAGCTCTTGGCGAGATGGCCGAGATGCAGATCCTTGATGTTGAAGTACTTGCGCTCGTTGGCGAGGTGGGTGGCGTAGGCGCGGATGTGCGACTGGTACGCGCGGCGCGCCATCTCCAGCACGTCGGCGTGCTCGAGCGCCCACCGCTCCACGCCCAGCTGCCAGTCGGTCACCTTCTCCTCCCAGCCCTTGCTCTGCGCGTCGCTGCTGCCGCCGAACCCGCGCTTGAGCACCTCGTTGACGTCGACGCGCGTCACGTTGCTGCTGCTGCTGCTGCCGCTGGGCGTGCCGCGGTCCTTGTCAGCGGCAGCGGCGGAGCTGTAGCTGCCCTTCAGCACCTCGACGTACCCCTCCTCCGGGCCGGGGAGGAGGAAGATGGTGGCGCGGCCGTCGCGGCCGAGGCGCGCGGTGCGCCCGACGCGGTGCAGGTGGTCCTCGACAGCGTAGGCCGGGTCGTACTCGACGACGTAGTCGACGTTGGGCAGGTCGAGCCCGCGCGCCGCCACGTCCGTGCAGACGAGCACGGAGGCGCGCTTCTCCTTCGCGAAGGACGCCAGCGTCGCCGTGCGCACGTGCTGCGGCAGCGAGCCGTGCAGCTTGTGCAGCATCACCGTGTTTGTCGGGTTCGAGAACGCCGTCGCGGCCGCGACGGTGTGGTGTGCTTCGATCGGGTTGCGGGGGGAAGGCGCGGGCTTGCCTTTTGTGGCTGAGCTGGCGTCGGTGCTAGCCTCGGTCGCGGTGGCGGTCGCGGTGGCGGTCGCAGTGGCAGTGTCGGTGTCGGTTGGCGTGCCGTTCTCCTCCTCCTCCCTCTCCCCGACAGATTTGCTGCCCCGCGTGAAGACCTCATAGTGGAACTCGACCGAGTCGGCGCACGACATGAAGATGATAGCCTTCATGACGGAGCCCTTGCGCGCGAACGTCTTCCTCAGCAGCGCGGTGAGCGCGACGAGCCGCAGCTTCGCGGCGACGACGACATAGCTCTGCTTGAGCTGCGCGGGCGCGCTGAACGCTGGCTGTTCCGCGTCGTGGCCCGCCGCGTCCCCGTCCGCGTCCCCCTCCCCGTCCGCAGCGTCTGCCTGGATGTGCACTGCGTCCTTGAGGCTGATATCGCCCAGGCGCTGGACGTTCATCTTCAGCGTGGCGGAGCAGAGGATGGTGACCCTCTTGGCGGGCAGGCCGCGCGTCTGCGGCGCGGGCGTGAAGCGCGCGTCGAGCTGGGCGACGATGCCCTGGATCTCCTTCTCGAAGCCCAGGTCCATGAGCCGGTCGCCCTCGTCGAGGACGAGCCAGCGCACCTTGCCCACGTCGAGCGCGGCGGTGTTGGCGAGGTGGTCTGCGAGCCGGCCGGGCGTGGCGACGAGGACGTTGAGCCCCTTGCGCAGGCGGGCCTTCTCGCTCTTCTTCTTCTCGCCGCCGATGACGGTGCCCGCGACGATGCCGCGCGTGCAGCGCAGCAGCGCCTCCAGCACGACGGAGATCTGCTTGCACAGCTCGCGCGTCGGGGCGAGGACGATGGCGAAGAGCCCGTCCGCGCGGGTGTGCTGCCCCTCACCTCCCTCTTCTCCAGCGCTTTGTAGGTCCATCAGCCGCTGGATGATGGGCAGGAGGTAGGCGAGGGTCTTGCCGGAGCCCGTCTGCGCCTGGATGAAGGCGTCCGAGTTCTCGCGCATGAGCTGCGCGACGGCGCTGCGCTGGATCGCGGTCGGGTGCTGCAGGCGCAGCTTGGCGAGGAGGTAGGCGGAGAGCGCGGGCGAGAGGCCGAGCGTCGTGAACGTCTCGATGTCGTCGACCAGCGGCGCGTTGGAGGGGTGCGCGGGCGCGGATGTGCTGGTCCCGTCCTCGGTCTCGGCCGCCTCGCTCGTCGTGGCTTGCGGGTTGTAGGTGAAGAGCGAGGAGATGATCTGCTTCGGCTTGCCGCCGCCGCCGCCACCGCCACCGCCACCGCTGCCTCCTCGCGCACCTCCTGCTGCTCCCTTCTCTCCCCCTCCTCCCCCTCCTACCCGCGACACTGGCCTGAACTCTGCATCGTCCGTCCGCTGCCTCTTCGTCGGGCCCGACCTCCTAGCAACCCTCACGGGAGTGTGATTCGCGTTGCGATGCTGCTGCTGCTGCTGCTGCTGCTGCTGTTGCTGCTGGCGGTCCGGCCTGTCCGACGCAGGCAGGCTCTTCTGCTCGCGCCGCCGCTGCTGGATCTTCTTGACGGACAGGCGGTCCTTCCAGGTGCCGCCCTTCAGCTTCGTCTGCTGGCGGATGATGCCGTCGCCGATGTCGAAGTTCAGCAGCATGCCATCGTCGGCCATGCTGGCGGTGGAGAGGAGCTGGCCTGCCTTGCTGGCGGTGATGTCGAGATCGAGATCGAGATGAGCAGGCTAGGGACAGTAGGTGCAATGAACGACGCAGCAGTTCACAGCAGTTCTATCGATCTACAGACAGCTGCGCGCACTCGCACTCGCACTCGCACTCGCAACCGAGAACCGGTAAATTTTTCGAGGTTTCGAGGTTTCGAGGCGTCGCAGGAGTTGTTCTGCAGGTCTGGCCCGTTCTCCCTTCTCCCCAACCCCGCCATGAAGATGAAGATGAAGATGATGAACGCTACGATAGCGAGGGGCAGCATGCTACTGTGTCGCGACCAAGGTGAGCCCGAGAAAGCTGGCCCCCGTCGGCCATGCCAGCTCCTGGCTGAGATGTCACTGCTTTCTCCCTGGCGATCGAGCCTCGCTCTCCCCCGCTCTCGCCTCCTGAGCCCGCCAACATCAGGATCACGATGAGAATGATGCCTCTCCCCATGCCTCATGCCTCCTGGACGGCTGGATCGGCTCGTCAGGACGCAAGGCAGTGGCCGAGCTGCGTGCAGGCTGCCATCCACCACGATATTAGAGGCCGCGAGAGGCAGCATTGCTGGCCTGGAAAAGGAGGCATGAGAAGGTGAAGATGGAGATGGAGAGCTGGGGCGATGGCGCCGGCTCTCAACGCAGCCAGTGCAGCCAATGAAGCGGTCGATACTGATTGCTGCGACTCGACGAGGCTCCCGCCGCATACTCTCGCGTGCAACCAGCCTATTCGACTGCGCCAATCAGGCCTGCTTCAGGGCCAGGCCAGGCGGTAGCGCATGCCATACACCATGCGACGAGGCATGGCATGCCGGCACCCGAGCTGCGCTACCCCCCTTCCCTAGTAGAGCAGGACGGCTGGATCTTCGGCTCCAGCGAGGGACACTCGCTGCATGCCATGCCATGCCATGCCATCGGCTTAGTCCAGCACCTGCATTTCCACAGCTGAGTTGATCGGCAGGACATGCAGCCAAGGATAAGCGGGGGGGGG
>JAGYHY010000158.1:0-14783 GCA_024244165.1 Ascosphaera acerosa | reverse complement strand
CTGAGAGTCGCGAGGCGAGGATCAGGGATGTCAGGACGATGGACGACTCGGGGAACGTGGGCGAAGAGGAGGAGGAGGAAGAGATTCCGGATATGGAGGACGAGGCGGACGACGACGAGGCGATCATCAGGGAGCCGGCAGGGAAGGACGGCGTCAACCAGTGAGCATCCCCGGCATGCGCTGCTACCCATTGGCCTTCCCGATCGGCTCAGCGATGGGAGACAGTCGCGTCTGAATGACCATGGCGCTAACCCCTCGACTCATCCACCTGCCAGGCCCACGCGAACATACAACCTGTACATCACATATAGCCCCTACTACCGCACGCCGCGCCTCTACTTATCAGGTTACGTGACGCCGTCAGAGCCATTGCCACCGCATCTGATGATGGAGGACATCGTCGGCGACTACAAGGACAAGACAGTCACGCTCGAAGACTTTCCGTTTTTCGAGGGAGGGACTCAGATGGCCAGCGTCCACCCCTGCAAGCACGCAAGTGTCATGAAGGTCCTGCTTGACCGGGCCGACGCGGCCCTGCGCATACGCAGACAGAGACTCGCAGCGAAGCAGAAGCAGACGCAGAAGCAAAGGCAAGAAAGCGAGGGCCAGGACGGCAGCCAGGGGACAGGACACGTGGATAGGGGTCTTGAGGGCCTGGTCGGCGACCTCGACAGGACGACTCTCCGGGCCCCCACCACCGCTGAGCAGCCTGGACTCGGCTCGGGTGACGACTGGGAGGTCCTGCAGAGCGACGTCGCGGCGGACGACGACGATACGGCCATCCGCGTCGACCAGTACCTGGTCGTGTTCCTGAAGTTCATCGCCAGCGTTACGCCTGGCATCGAGCATGACTACACAATGGGACTATGAGTGACGGGGCGCGCAGTAGTCACTATGTCCAGATCTCTTGCGCATGCATACTGTACTGCACATATCATTGCCGACATACACATAGGAGGGTCGCCAAATGATCTCGCGGCTTAGTGTAGCTCAGATGAGCTCAATATGTACATCTCGCGCGTGAAGGTCCCGGCGACGCTCAGGGACACTACGTTGCTGCGATGCGGGTCAGGCCTTTAGTGATCTAGGAGACAGTCGGTCTGACTACAGCTTGCTACCTGAGCCTGGCATCACAGCCGTTGCTATAGCCACCTGATGTATACTCCCACTGCCTGGCTGTGCGCGATGTTGCGCAAGCTGTGCCATATCAGAGCTGAGCCGCAACGAGCAAGTACAGCGGCCCGCAGGTTACGTCTTCTGCCTGGCTTGCGACGAAGCGGTTGCCTCCGCCGTCCTCTTCCGCTCTTTCGAGCTGCTATGCCCGCCCGTGCCGTCACGCCGTTTCCTCCTGACAGGGTATACGTCGTTGAAGTTCATAACGAGCGCAAGGAACCGCATGTCCACATCGGGCTGGTACGCGAGGTCGCTCAGCAGCGTGATCAGCCGATCCCTGAATTCACGAGCCAGCTCTCGCAAACGCTGCCGCAGCGCCGAGAGCACCTGAGCCTCCTCGGCCGTCTCGGCCGAGGTGAGCTCGTCAGTCTCACCCCTGGCGAGGTCCTGCGCTGTGAGGGTGCTAACGTCTGGGCTATGTGATGACAGGAGGAAATCGCTGAGCTCGGGCTGGCCTGCGTGTGAGATCGAGTGCGACCTGTGGCGAGACGCGGTGATATGCGTGCCCAGTTCCGAAGACGCCAGAGTGTTAGCGCGCGCGCGCCCCCCACCGAGGTGTTCCCTGCTGCGCTCGAGGGCAGCGCGCGTCGCGAGCTCGGCTGTCAGCTTCTGCCGCCGTGAATATTCCGCAACCGAGGAGGCATACAGCCCATCAACAGCATCCTTGTATGTGAGCATGACCTTCAGAATGTGATGCAGCTGCGTCAAAAACGGCTCGTCCCGGCTCGACGATTTGTTCCTGGATCCGCCCAGCAAACCCTTGTGAGTGATGGCATTGAGGTACTTGGTGTGAGCCTGGATCACGTCGTCGAGAGTGCAGTTTGGCTGGTGGATTGCTGTCTGCAGTTGATCCCAGCTGCTCTCAATGACCTCGAACAGGATGTAGTACTGCAACTGCGAGATGAAGTGGTTCATCTCAGCCAGGGTGCAGCGCACTCGCTTCCAGTCCTGTCCCACCTTATCGTCGACGGCTCCGAGCACTCCGCGAGCGCCAGTGATGCACCGACGCCATGTGCTGGACAGAGCAAACTCCACGCGCTTGACGCGCCACAGGAAGTTGAACACCTTGAGATACTGCGTCGAGCCCCACGGCGTGATGACGACATTGACGGGAGCGTCGATCTTGTACTCCAGCGTGAAGCAGTCCCAGCCGCTCTCGCCGTGGCTGAGCTCCAGCATCCGGGCGTCCAGGAGGCGCAACACGTCGGGCGCGTCGTATTGCGCGTTCGACGAGCGTATGGCGTTCTCCAGCTGCGCGGTCAGGGTGTGGCGGTATTGCGAGTTTGCCGGCCGCTCGAGGTTTGAAGCCAGTGATTCCATCAAGAGAGCAATGAAGTCACCCTGGCCCAGCAGTAGGTACCGCTTCAGCGCGTACAGGTGCTCGAACAGTTTGAACCGCGTATCCATCAGGAAAATCAGGCGTGCCATTGTCCTTTTGTAAGCGTCGTCGATCGACTCCTCCAGAGCTGCCGTGTCACCATACCGCAGCTCCTTGGACGCCTCCTTGGAATACGCTACCACCCATGCGGAGTCACTGCAACCGTATCGGATGAAGTTGAGGGACTTGCCGATGAGAAACACCTTCTTGGCAAACTCCTGCGTCAGGTTCGACGGCACCATATCCTCGTCCAACTTGTACTTGTCATCCCACACACTGGTGGCTATTCGTCGCGGGTCCGCCGTCGGGCGCTGCTCGGGCTGGACGACAAAGAACTCCCCGTACGGGTCTGACAGCTCCCCGTCGTAGATCCATTGCTGCAGCATGCCATAGAACGGGCGTGTGACATGGCCCAGCAAGCGCTCAGCGAATGCGTTGACAAAAGGGTCGCCATTGGACACGGAGAAGCCGTGAATGACGGAGATGACGTGCCCACCGACCTTGCCGCTGGTCTCCTCGACGATGAGGCTCAACAGCCGCAGCGCCATGGTCGCGTCTCGCAGCCAGACGACGCATTTCTTCAAAGTCACATTGACCTTCTTGTGCTCGTGAACGTCGCTGTCGCCAGCGATCGGGTCCTGCAACTGCGTGTGTAACTCAGTCCTGATCTCCGTTTCCAACGCCGCGACGAGTCCCAGATAGGATCGTAGCTCATGGCTCACTGCTGATCGCAGGCCTTGATCGATGAGCCCACCCTGCTCCGTCTGCACAAAGGCAGACAGCTTGCGGTACAGCAGGCATGGCTCTGCGATGGTGTGCATGATCGAGAGCATCGCTACCGACAGACATGGCGGGAGCTTGAGCGTCTCGTCCTCGAACTGCAGGTTCGTAGACGAGACGCCCTGCAAGACAAATGGCAGGTCTCGCAGGATGTCTCGCTCCGACACTTGCGGCATAGGAGGTGCCTGAGGCAGGAGTTCTTGCTGCTTGCTTGGATTGGGGGCATGAAGTGGCGACCGGGGCAGCACGAGCTGTGACGGCTGCTGCGGAGGTTGCTGCTGATTGAGCTGCGAGTCTGCATTCTGTTGCCTGTCCCGAGCCAATGGCTTCGTCTCTCGAGTGCTGCCGGACGCCACTCGCCGCTGAGTTGGCGGCTGTTGGTGCTGAGCGCCAACCCTAGTCTCCGTTCCGTCTGAGGTCACAGATTGCCTCCGATCATAGTGAGCACTCGACGGCAGCGGAGGCTCAAACTTCTCCTCCCCTTCCTCCTCCTCCTGCATCCGCCGATACGCTGCGACAGACGCTGACGACTCTGGGGCGATCGACTCCGGCGCGATACGCTTGCCACTCACCCGCTCTCTGTATATGCTGCTCTCAAAGTGGTAGCCGTCGCGTGCAGGGCTCCGAGGGCCAGTCCGTGCAGGCGACTGCGGCTCGCTGCCGTACGCGACGTCGCCATGCTGCTGCTGTAGCAGCGCGCCATGGCGCTCGAACTCAGTCGCCTGGCCCAGCCGATACAGCAGGTAGAGGATCGGGCACTTCTGACTGAGCGCCGACTGCGTCCGCATGCGCGAGTAGAGGCTGTTGAATTGGATCGCGCGGTCTGGCGATTCATTCTCCTGCAGCAGCTTGCGCTTGATCATGTCCGGCGCGCTGTTGATCGTCTCGGTGTCCGGCAGGAGGATGCCCGTCTCCTCCGGGTTGGGATCGGCGGCTTCGGCATCGTACGTCTCAAGGATGTCGTAGGCATGCTCCAGGGCCCGGCGCACTCTGCGCTCGTCCTCGACGCGCGCAAAGTCCCTCGCATCGGGTTGCAGGTCCTCGTCGTACTGGGCGGACGAGACGGGCACGAGCGACTCGACAAGCTGGCCCAGTGCATCGTCGATGCGGCGGCTGCGGTGCGATGCAGCTGGCGTCGTCATGGCGGCTTCATCAGGCCGCTGCACCCAATTCAAGGATGAGTCATTCGTGTCTTCTGAGTACGCGTCCGCACCGTCGCGTGCTCGTGGCGAGGCGTTGACCGCTCAATGGCTTGATTGCTTGACAGGTGGGTCGGTGTGGCTGCACTGGGTCGCGTATCAGCATGAGCTTGTTTACCGCTGCCTCAAACCGGCGCGATGGAGCTGTGGACAGAGTTGAGGTGCCGGCGCGCATACCTGGCGCGGCGAAGGAAGCTGTGCACTCATTCATGGACTGGCGACAGAGCTGCGCGTGGCGCGCGGTCCATCAAGTCTTCAGTAGCAACCCCAGTCGACCGTCAACTGCAGATGTCTGCGTGGTTGCGAGTGTCGCGTACATGGCATGGCGTCTGGCCAGTGTGAGATTGCGATACGGCGATGAGGGAGTGTACAAGAAGCAAGCACCATAGGCAGCTGCTCAAGTTGTAGGTTGTGAGCTATGCTAGTGACATTGTGACGGATGACAGAGATGCAAGACTATGTACAGCAGATTTGTCGTGACAGGGGGGTTATCAAGCATGCCAGGCACCGCTCGGCTCAGCTATTCAAGACATGGCGGATTTTGGCGTAGAGCTGTGTGTTTCGGAACCTGAAGTGCGGATCGGGCTCGCAGAAGGCGTGTTGCAAGAGCGTCGAGGCGGTGGGCCGGTCATGGGGGTCGACGGTGAAGCAGTCATACATGAGGCCGAGCGCGGCAGGGCTGATGCTCGTGGCAACGTCGTCGGGGATCGGGGGCGCTTCCTTGAGGCTGCCCAGCTTGAAGATGGCGCCGATCATCTCCTCCTTCTCCCACGGGCGCCTGCCGGCGAACATCTCGAGGACCACGCAGCCCAGGGACCAGATGTCGACCTTGGCGCTGTAGCCTTGGCCACGTATGACCTCCGGAGCCATCCAGAAGACCGAGCCCTGCATCGAGTTGGTTGAGTCCTTGCCATATATGTCGTCTGTCTTCTTGGAGATACCAAAGTCGGAGATCTTGCAGGTGCCGTCGAGATCCAGGAGGATGTTATCTGCCTTCAGATCGCGGTGCAGGATGCCCTGATTGTGGAGGTAGGCCAGCCCGTCAAGTGTCTGTCGAGTCAGGGACTTGACAAGACTCTCCTCGAACTTGCCGTGCTTGCGCAGACAGCTACCGACAGAGCCACCGGGGATGTACTCAAGGAAGATCGAGATTGACAGGTCTCCTCGCTCGCATCCTAAGTACTGCACGATGTTTGGATGCTCCAGATGCTGCATCGTGTCGATCTCCTGGTCAAGCGCGGCCACCATCTCCCTGACCTTCTCCTTGTTATCGCGCGCAAGGTTGTGATTGATGTCGACCTGCTTCACCGCTAAGATGTCACCGGTGTCGGCGTTGAAAGCGATGAAGACCTTGCCGTACGTGCCCTTGCCGATGAGCTGGCCGCGTACGATGCGGAAGGTGGGCTGGCGTCTGGGCATGTAGTCCGGCGCAGGCACGTCCTGAGGGATTGGGTCCAGCTGGCTGAGCCGACGCC
This sequence comes from Ascosphaera acerosa, assembly GCA_024244165.1. Lineage (NCBI taxonomy): Eukaryota > Fungi > Ascomycota > Eurotiomycetes > Onygenales > Ascosphaeraceae > Ascosphaera > Ascosphaera acerosa. Next base: position 8,778 of record JAGYHY010000158.1, on the reverse strand, counting down.
CGTGCCGCGGTTTGATCTCCATGATCTTCGCGCCGAACATCTTGGTACTCTTACGGCGTAGCAGGGGGCCATCAGGACGCGTGTTGGCAGAGACGGCAGCGGCGCGGATGCTCTGCTGCCGGTGGAGCTCGTGCGTGCCTCTGGCGACCTGGCGTATCGACCGCATCCTACCGAGGCCATTGTTCGCACGAGGAGGTCGCCGCTGGATCGTGATATTGTTATCTGGGTGCCGGACGCTGACGTACGTTGAGCCGGGCACGTCTGTCGACTCCAGCAGGTAGGGCGGCAGCGCGTCGGCACCAGCGCTGGACACATTGCGCTGCGCAGGACTGTCGGAGACTGGCTGCGGCAGGACCTCGCGACTGCTATCGTCGACGGGTGACAGAACAGGCGGGGTGGGATTGCTTTCCAGAAACGGCTCGTCGAGGTCGACGTTGGGGAAGAAGTCGTCAAGACGCTCGATCATGCCCTCGACAGGAGGCCTGCTGGCCCAGACGTCGTCGCGCAAAGCCGACATGCGACGGAGGTCAGGCGTCCGCTCCTGCTTCTCGCGAGGCTGCTGCTGGGGCTCGGGCTCTGCGAATGAGACAGATGCCGTCTTCTTGTGCTCTTTTCTGACAGGCTCGGCAGGCGGTGCCTCAGCTGGCGGCTGCGAGGCGGCGGGGACAGATGCGCCGGGCCGACTGACGATCGGCGCAGCAAACAAACCATCGTCGCCCTCGTCACTGTCGTCGGCGGCCGCGTCGTGAGGCTGCTCTGAGGTGCGGGAGGTGATCGGTATGGCGAATAAGTCGTCCTGGCTGTCATCGTCCACAGGAGGGTCTGCATTCGTGGACTGTGGGAGTTCCTTGCGTGAGACTGGAGAGCTGACGACTGGGCCGGCTTCAGCGATGACAGGCGAATGAGCTGGTTTCTGTGACTCGACATCTTTGGTGAGTGGCTTGGCAAACAGTCCATCATCAGGATCATCCTCCTCTGCAACGCTGGATCGAGGCTGGACTGCGAACAAGCCTTCGTCAGGATCATCTGCTTCGGAGTTGCGGGTCTCTTCGGCCGAGCTGCCACGGTGATGCAATGGGATGGCAAACAAGCCATCGTCATCGGAAGCCTGATCGAGTGGCGACGACTGCGACTGCGACTGCGACTGCGACTGCGACTGCGACTGCGACTGCGACTGCGACTGCGACTGCGACTGCGACTGCGATTTGGTCGGAACGAGCTGCTCCATCCGTGGCGGGGACTTGAGGGCTGGGACGGCCGTCTGGCGCGAGACCGGCTGGTACTGCCGTGACTTGTACTGGAAGTGGTCGTCCAAAGATGGCACTGGGGGGCTCTGCTGCTGCAGAGGCTGATAGCCACTGAGGCCTCGCTCGTGCAGGCGTTTCCTGTCCCTGTCCCTGCTCATGGTGACAGGCAGGGAAACCTGGCGCAGCTGCTGCCGCCCAAGCATTGACAGTCGAGGGGAGCCGGCGTTCGGGGAGTACTTCTGGCCTGCGGAGTACGACAGGACACGGTTGCCAGCTGCAGCAGGGACCGGGACGACGGCTGGAGTGGCAGCGGCAGTGGGCTCATAGTCAGCAGCATACTCCACGGCATGGTCAACTGGCTTGCGGCGAATGAGCTCAGGCTTGCTGCTGCGACGCATGGAGTTGACTTTGGTCAGCGTGTGGGAACCGCTTGGCGCCGTCGGCGGTTTCCTGCGGGGCACAAGCGCGGGCGACGCCGCCTCCTGCGCACTGATGGTGGCTTTGTCGGGCCTCATTTCCTCCTGATAGGGAGAAGGACGCGGTGCGTCGAAGTCGATGATCCCATCACGCTTGATGCCGAGCGAGGTCGCCTTCGCTGCTCTGACGTTTTGCTCGTGGCGATGCTGCAGATACGCCTTTTGCTTGCGTTCGACCTGTTGCTTCCACTGCTCGTGAGCAGCCCTGAGACCGGCCTCACTGGAGGGCTGGTGCTGCTGCTGCTGCTGCTGCTGCTGCGGTGGCGGCGGTGGCGGCTGTTGCGACGGTGGCGGCATGACTTGCGGCTCGCGGGGTGACGAGGGCTTGGAGAAGCGCGTGTCCTCCTCGGACAGGACGGTGGAAGCAGGACGTTTCGCAGGCGAGGGCAGTGCCGGACTAAGTGACGAGCCAGCCGAGGTCTGTCCGGTACGAGCGTGATCATGGACGAATAGCGTGATCAGTCCGGCGCGCTGTCGGTGCATGTCGAGATGTGCATCGCTGAGGGGACTGATGTGTGCACTCTGCCCGGGCTCCGTTAGGAAGATGCTGGCGTTGAGATGGTCCACGCCAATGGCCTGACACAAGGTGGCGCGCACAGCATCAGGCGTGTCGTGCTCGGTGGTGTCGACGAGGCGGTAGTTCCAGCCGTCCTGTGTGACGAAGACATACTTCCTAGGCCGAGGGGACGGTTGCTTGGACGGGGAGTAGTACCGGTCGTGGTCGGACAGGATGGCGGAGAGCCGGTCGGTCGAGCGGTCGTGGGCGTGGTTGGAGCGAGGGTATACAGACTGCGGGCCTGGGTAGCGCACGTTGTACGGCAGGGGGCTGGTGGGCGACTCGTCGTCGCGGTGCAATGACAGGTCACTTTTCTTCTTGCGGCTGAACATTCCCAGGAACCCCTTGGAGTGGTCTCGCTCGCCGACATGCCTCTGCGCGTCGGGCGGCGAGGAACGCTGCATCTCCGAGACAATGCGCGAGTTGGCGAGCGTGCGGTACTGGTGTTGCAGCTGATGCGTCATGGCAGGCTGGCTGGCGACGCTCTCCCAGCTGCCCTGCTTGCTATGGCTCAAGGTCGTCCGTGGCGCGGGCCCAAGCACTTGCGCCTCAGATGTGGAGGCGGAGGCAGAGGCAGAGGCAGAGGCAGAGGCAGAGGCAGAGGCAGAGGCAGAGGCAGAGGCAGAGGCAGAGGCAGAGGCGGAGGAGGCGGGGGCGGGGTCGACGGTGTCAGGGTACGTTGACTTTGAAGTCGGGCTGCCACCTGACAGATAGGTGCCGTCCGAAACTGACCGGCGCGAGGAGGCGCCGATGCCGGAATCGTAGGAGGGCGTGCGGCTGTGGCGTTTCCTGTCGTCAGGGGTGCCGAAGTGAGCTCTGTGCAGGCCGATGGTGGCGGCGCGCGGGGCACCGGACGCACTCGTGCTGGGCGTGACGGCCCACTGGTCCAGCTCCGGGGAGGGTGCTGGGCCGTACGCCGGCAGCTCGTGGGTAAGCACGGGTTTTCCTGTCCAAATGATACGCGCAGTGACTGTACAGACGCCTCCATCCCCCCCTGTACCCTGAACCCCTTTCTCTGCCCTGCCGACCCTTCTGACCCTCCGCCGCCCCTGAGACGCTGCTTGAAGCCAGCGACGGAGCAGCCATTGGGGCCTTCATTCCAACCATCAGAAACCACCCTCGCTACTCAGCATTTCGCCGATGGCATGGCAAACTCCGCAGCTGCAGCGCCGTGCATGCTGCAAGTCGCAGTCCGTGATGGCGCGCATGGTGTTGCGAGGAGACCAGATGCACGCGAGGCAAACTGGGCCGGCATGAGGGCTGCCATGTCCTGCCTCTGCCTAGCTGTCCCTCAAGCCGACGCCAGGACCTGACAACACCATGCTACGGCCCCCTTCGCCAGCGAGTGTGAACCTATGAAGGCGGATGGTTGGTCTCCGTGGCAGTCGCTTCCACCATCACCCATCACGCCAATCGCCAGCTCTCGGAGGACCGCCACGCTCCATCGCTGCCTCCTATCAGAGCAAAACCCGCCCCCCTGAAATCCCCCGCGATGGCGCCGCCAGCCCTCAGCCAGCTCACCCCGGGCGAGCAGACCCTCTTCATCAACGCGATGCTGTGCGCGACCAACGGCCTGCGCGACGTCAAGGTGCGGGGCACAGGACGCATGGCCTCAGCCCGACTCCCGCCCCCTCCCGAATGCAAGTGCAAGTACAAGTGCTGACTCGACGACGCAGGTCGACTTCGACCAGCTCGCCGAGGCACAGGGGTACAAGTCCAAGGCCTCCGCGTCCGTCATGTGGGGCAACCTGCGCCGGAAGGTGCTGTCGCTGACGAGCGTGGACGGCGGTGAGGGCGGCGCGGGTCCCTCGCCGCAGCCCTCGCCGTCGTCGAAGAAAGGGGCTGCCGCTGCCGCTGCCAACCGCGTCACGAAGAGCAAGGCGGCCTCGAAGGCGGGGAAGGCGGAGAAGGCGGAGAAGGGGGCAGCGTGCAGCAAGGTCTCTGCGGCGGCGCTTGCTGCTGCGATGGAGGCGGCGGAGGCGGGCGGTGATGGTGGTTCGGATGGCCGCATCCCATTCGTCAACGTCAAGAAAGAGGAGCCTGTCGTCAAGAAGGAGGAGCAGGAGTGACTGGCTCGAGGGAGGCGGGGAGTCGCGCTGTGTCTACAGTCATCTGGAATCACCAGCCGTGTACGTTTACTTGCACGACGAGGCCATACGGTCGTGTGAATCCAGGCAGCTACCGTACTGTAGATCAGTCGCATCGCAAACACTGCATCATCCACAGACAACTTTCCAACGCGGTGGACGCGCCCTCGCGGCGGCCACAGGTATCACCAGAAGGAGGAGAAGGAGAAGAAGGGAGTAGCAAGTCAGGGGTAGCAGTCAGAGCAGAGCAGAGCAAGGCATCTCGGCGTCAGTCGCGCGCGAGGCGGCTGAAAAGCGACTCGAACCGCCGCCGGTGCGGCTCCTGGCCCTGCGGCGGCTCGATCGCCCAGCTTCGAGCGATGATGTCCTGGACGCGGCATTGTGGTTAGCAGTGGCTCATATCAAGGCCAAGTAGAATCCGGGAAGGCATCGACGCACCGACTCCGACTCGTACCGCTCCGACTTGAGGACGAGCTCCTTGGCCAGCGGGCACCGCCGCAGATCCATGTAGAACATGTCGTGGCTCTTCTTCTCCTGCCTGGGCAGGTCGCGCGGCGCGGCGCCCGCCCCCGCGGCCCCCGCCGACTCGTCCACCGACTCCGCCCTGCTCATCCGCCGGAGCGTGCCGTGCGGCATCTGCTGGCTCTGCTGCACCTCGAGGATCATGCCGCCGAGGAGGTCGAATTTCTTCCAGTTGATGAGCGTCTTCTCCGCGTCGACGAAGGTGGGGTTGCCCTGGTCCGCGCGGAACAGGTCGCTGAGGTGCGTCGGCAGGAAGGCGATCTTCTGCGCGTAGGTGTTCTGGAACGCCAGCCGGTAGGTCGAGTAGCTGCGCGACGTGCTCATCAGCGCCCAGACGCTGCGGTACGCCTTGGAGGAGGAGAGAATCTTCGTGTCGGAGAGGCGGTGCACGGGCGCGCGCTCGAAGCCCGCGATGATGGCGCCGCACGAGTTGTAGTTGTTCAGCTTGCCAGCAGCGTCCTCGAGTTGAGGATCCATCGGCAGTCAACTAGGCTAGCTTGAAGCTGCGACTACGATATCACGATACTGCGATACAGTCCCACTGACGGGCAATCACTGCTCTGGAGTGCAGTGCACCGCACTGGAGACGACAGCCATATACTGGCGACACCAGGCAGCGCGACTGAGAGGATGCCTCACAGCCGGCTCTTCTGCATCGCCCTCTTCGCCGTCGTCCTCATCCCCGTCCTGCTCACCACCGTCTCGCTGCTGTCCGAAAGGAGCCCCTACCAGCGGCCTCCAGCAGCCTACAGCGACCACTACAACCGCGATCGCAATGGCGGAGACGGCGTACAAGTGATTGACGGCGACGGCTCACATCGGCCTGGCGCTCAGAACCCAGCCGCGCGACACGACGACAACGATGACGGCAACGACACCGTCCATGGGCGGGGGGATGGGAACGGGCACGGGGACGACACTGCCTCGGCCTCCGCCTCGCCCTTCCAACGTCTTAAATCCTTCCTGACCTTCCGTGCCCCAGCATCCATCTTCCCCCCCTCGGCGATCATAAGCCTGACAGACGACAACGCGACATTCTTCCTCGCGCGGCCGGCCGCGTTCGGGCCCCCGCTGCCCGCGCACGGCCTCAGTGGCCGCCTCTGGATCGGCGGCGGGTTCGACGACGACGCGATCGAGGTGCACCACCACCATGCTCGCCGGCCCGGCGACGGGGTCGGGTTCCGCGCCGAGGGCGAGCTGGGCTGCGCTGATGTGCCGGACACGTACTGGGACGAGCACTCCGAGTCGACGGCGCCAGCGGCATCTGCATCCTCAGCATCGTCTGCAGGATTAAAAGGGGCCAGGCGAGGGAAACCGAGGAGCGGCGACATTCAATCCCTGCAGGAGACCTCGGAGATCACAGGCACCGTCGTCCTGCTGCGCCGGGGCGGGTGTGGGTTCCTTGAGAAGGTGCGCTGGGCGCAGCGGCGGGGCGCCACGGCCGTCATCGTCGGCGACAACATCCGCGGCGGCAACCTCGTCACCATGTACGCCCATGGCGACACTGCGAACGTGTCCATCCCCGCGCTGTTCACGTCCTACACCACCGCGCACTTGCTCTCCGCATTGGCGCCTGACGCCGTCTATGGGTACAGCAGGGGCGCGAGTGCGCGTGTGGGTGGTGGTGCCAGCGTGAACACGAACGAGAAGGATAGACAGGCTGCGTCCAAGGACAAGTCCGGCCAGCCGGTCTACCTATGTCCGACGATTCTGAAACTGCTCAGACTGTGCAAGAGCCAGTCGGAGCCAATGTCGCATGCGGCCATCATGGCGGACGACAGAGTGCGACCACCCCGTAGCGGTACGCTGCGGTTCGACGATGGCGCCAGTGGCGACGCCAGCAGCCGCTCCGCTCGCGGTGCGAAGGAGACGCGCTCCAAGTCCAAGTCCGGTTCAGAAGCTGACCGCGGGGTCGTCACGACTCCTCAACCCGACGCGGAGGAGCAGCAGCGAGATCAAGCGCGTCAGCACCGCCTAGGACAGCCCGAGAGCAGTGCTGGCTCTCAGGTAGAAGATCAAGAGCGAGACAATCGCGACGCGCACGCCGAGGACCAGACTCTGACGAAGGACAGGGCGCGCAATGTCAAGGCGCTGCCGTTCGGTAGCCCGGCCATCTCGAACGCGCCAAGTACCACTCCTGCCAGCACCACCCACGCCAAGCAGGACGCCTCCACACCCAGCGCCAACCCGCCGTTGCAGCGCGGAGGACTGTGGGTCACGCTGACGCCGACGACGATGTCCGCCAGCCCGCTGCTTGACACGCTGCTCGTGCTGGTGGTCAGCCCGCTGATCACGCTGACGGTGGTGTACTCCATGCTCGTGGTGCGGTCGCGCATCAGGCGGCACCGCTGGCGCGCGCCCAAGTCGATCGTCGACCGCCTGCCCGTCCGCACGTACCACACCATCGCGCCGACGCCGTCGCCGCAGCCCTCGCCTTCCCCGTCGTCGGCGTCCATACCCCAGGCCGCTGCCGCTGCCGCTGCCGCTGCCGCTCAGTCTGCTGGCGCCGCGACGCCTTCATCGCCACTGCTCGCGCAACAGCAGCACGGACGTCACTGCCCACCCGCACCACCGCCACCGCGCGCATCGACATCGCATCAGCAGCGTCACGCGGCCTCACACCCCATCGCTGCGCCGTCGCGACCCACGGCTCGGGAGGGAGACGGCAACTCAGGCGAGAAGATCATCTCGCGCTCCCTGCTCTGGAAGCGCAAGTACCACAACCGCCAGGTGGAGTGCGCGGTGTGTCTGGAGGAGTACGTCGACGGCGAGAGCAAGGTCATGAGCCTGCCGTGCGGGCACGAGTTCCACGTTGAGTGCATCACGCCGTGGCTCACGCGGCGGCGGCGGACGTGTCCGATCTGCAAGGGCGATGTCGTGCGCTCGCTGACGGAGCGGAGCCGGGTGAGCCGGCGGGCTTCAGCGTCGGCGGGCGCCGGTGCTGATGCTGACGGGTCGGCGGAGGAGGCGGCGCCGCTGCTTGGTGATGGTGGGAATGCTGGGGGCGGGGAGCACGGTTCGAGCATGGCGATATATGAGACACCATTCGAGGACGACGGGGCAGACGACGCGGAGGAGGGAGCAGCACAGCGGCGAGAGGTTGATGAGGGAGACTACGACACCGAGGAGGGCATCGCCATCCGGGCCGCGCCGTCGCGGCACCGCCATCGGCAGCGGCGCCGCGAGTCCGACTCGCGCAGCAGCGTGCGCTCCGCGCTGCGTGGCTCGAGCTGGCGCGAGTTCGCTGCGCTAGGACTCTCCCCGTTCAACGGGGAGGCCGTGTGGCCTGCCACGCGGACCGAGCGGCGGCGGTGATGGCCGGCCAGCGGGCTGCATCGGGGTTCCCAGCGACCACCGAGCCACTGTCCCTGCTGTCACGACGCTGCTCTGCGCGTATCTTCTAGCCACCTTCTGACGACTGTCACGACTCATGATAAGCTGTTCTGTTGCCACTCCATCACAGCGAAGACACCCTTCCGAGCGCGCAGTCGTAGGCCACGGGGGACTGCCAAGTATGCACGTACTTACAGTATGCGGATGCATCACCCAGCTGAGTTGGTCGCTAGTTGGTCTATGCGCCGACGGCAGAGACAGGCGTGCGCTGGCTGCAGCCCCGGCAATGATCTGATCCCTCTCGCCCCCTGCTGATACTGCTGATACTGCACCGCCACACGTCCACCTCGCGTTGCCGAGTCTGCCGAGACGAGGCGAGACGAAGCGAGACGAGACGAGGTAGAGGCAAACTGCAGGCATTGTGAGCGCAGCGCATGAGTCGGTGTTGCGCAGCTTTTCCAGCCCGTCCAACTGGTGATGAGACTTGCGCCAGGAAGCCGAGACTCGCGACCGTGGCCGTGATCAACACCAGGACCACGAGCAGCCTGCCAGTCGCG
>JAGYHY010000157.1:0-14801 GCA_024244165.1 Ascosphaera acerosa | reverse complement strand
TGCTCTTCCTCTCACCACCTTGCGACTTTGCATCAGCCACAGAACCGCGCGCATATGTGCTGGCATTCCTCCTTGACCAGAGCCGCCGCCGCCGCCGCCGCCGCCGCCGCCGCAATCGCCACCGCACGCGCGCCCGTATGCCGTATGCCGTTCCTCGCCTCCCGCCCTCTTTGTCTATCACTCGCTATATTTGGCTCTCATCAACCGCACCACCATCGTCTCGTCGTCGTCACCGTCGTCGCCCCGCCGTCGTCTGCCCGCGTCTGGATCGAGCTGGAAGGGAAGTGTATCCACGGATGCGCCCCGCGCTGCCTCGCGGCAGGCCCGGTCACGGTCACAGGGTTTTCGCGAAACGGGCGGGCGGCCGGCCGTTTCAGGAGGCAGCAGGGTTGAGCAGGCTCCATCCTGGAGGGAGCCGTCAGGCCGTCAGGCAGGCGAGCGATTGAACCTGACGACGGATAGGAGGGATAGGGATACTGTAGGCCAGTGTGCAGACGTGGGGGAGAGGATCGGATCGGATCGAGACGAGCACACATGGCCATGAGATCAGGGAGGTCCGTGCGGCCCTGCTTTCCTCATCCTCTCACTCTCACTCGAGCAGGCTGCGGCCTGCAGCCTGCAGGCTGGCCGGCACGGCGTGCCGACGATGACTCCGGCGTGGCTGCCTGGGCTCATATACGGGGTATACTGTCCGATACAGTGCTTACTACAGTATACTCTGCCACACCGCGCGGTGCTGCCATTGACCGACTGGAGCGGGTACGCGGTGCACCCTCGCAAACCCTGATCCTCGGATGGGGAGGGGCTCCGGCTGTGGTGCGCGGCGAGAAGAGGCGAGGCGAGGCGAGGCGAGGCGAGGCGAAGCTGGGGCTGGGGCTGAGGGTCTCCTGCTCGTGTGCCTCGCGCCCGCCGCTAGCGCCCACGTCCACACTCACGCCCGTGTCATGCACTCGCCGTATCTCCAGCCTGCACGTTTTGGACATGCGTGTGCCTCGTGTCAGCCAGCCAGCCAGTCGGCCAGCCAGTCGGGCGCCGCCGTGTTCCTTGCGATTGCCAGCCGCGCGCTGGCAGGGTGAGACATACGCCGGTGGGCGCAGGGTGAGAAAGAGAGGTAGAGAGAAGCGCAGAGCGAACGAGGGATTAATGCACGCGCAGAGAGCTGGAGCTGGGAGGAGCGCGTCAGGTGGATGGGATGGGATGGGACTCAACTCGGATGGGCCAGCCCAGGCCAGGCCAGGGCAAGGCAAGGCAACCGTAGCATGGCATGCCCTTCCAGGTCTTGTGCCGCATGCCCAGGCGTGGCTGTCATGCTGGAATCGAGTCCGGCATTCTCGATGAGGCGATCAGGCAGGCCGATCTACATAATCTGTGCGGGCGCCGTGCAGGCAGCTCTGCCCTGCCCTTCTGTTCGCCCCAGACTGTCTAGACTAGACAGGACAGTTGAAGCCGTTGCAGCACGCTTGATCGCGGCCTCACCGTTCACATCTGCAGGCTCAACACCGTCTGCCTCTGCCTCTGCGTCTGCCTCTGCGTCTGCCTCTGCTTGCGCGATATCTAGATCCTGCTTGTGTCCTCCGCACTGGAACCCCGTCACGGCTCAGCCTCAACTGTGCCCGCCCGCCGCCTGAGCCGTCGCCGCTATCCGGGGGTGCTGGTGCTGGTGCTGGTGCTGGTGCTGGTGCTTCCATCCATATCTGATATCTGTCCGCCCGAGCTCCTCCAGCTACACCACGGCCATACAGCATATACCGTCCAGCATCTTCCTATCCCTGCAGTGTCACTCACCAACGCGCACAGCATCGGCCAGCATCGGCCAGCATCTACTCACCGCGATCGCCTTGTCCTTGCTCGCTGCCACGACGCACACGACAAGCAGTACGATCGTTCGCTCCACCTCCTCCCGCGCGATTGGACGAGGCCAGATAAGCTCCAGCCCAGCCTGAGAGACACTCCCGAGACATCCCTTCGCCGGCGGGCCTTCTCCATACCTGAGCCTTCTCCTGTGCCCTATCGCTACCTACGCTGCTCTGCGTCGCTGCTCCCCCCTCTCGCTCCTCCACAGCGGCGGCCACCCGCCTCCACCTCCACCTCCACTCCTTCTCTCGTCCAGTCAGATACGTGAGAGGTGTGGTTCACTCTGAAGCTGAGCGAGGCCGCCTTGAAGCACGGACACACGAAGCACACGAGCGTACCAGCGCGCGAGAGCACGGGCGCCCACGCGGACGCGGACACGCAGCCACAGGCGCAGCCGCAGGCGCACGCGCAGGCGCAGGTGCAGGTGAAGGTGCAGGTGAGGGTGCAGGTACAGGCGCAACGCACAGGCCAAGCGCCCGCCGCAAGAGGAAGTAGAGGCAGCCAGCAGGGAATCAGGGAGATCGACGCCCCCCCAGCCCTCGCCTCGCCTCGCTTCGCCTCCGAGGTCCGAGCCCGCCTCCTCTCTTCTTCCCCCCCTTGCCGCAGATGCCGGCCCTACTATCTAAAGGGCACGGAGCCCACTCCCCCCCCGCCGCCGTCGCCGTTGACGCCCCGGCCGCGCAACACTCGAGGTTCGGCCGGTCCAAGTCCAGGCGCAACAAGTCGTCGCTGTCAGGCATCAAGATCGACCTGCACGAGTCGCACGCCGAGAAGGAGGCGCGCAGGCTCAAGTCGTACGCTGATCCCAACATGGCTGTCCAAGGACTGGAACCTGGTGAGTGGTGTCTGCTTCCCTTTCCCCTTTCGCGGGTGTTCTGTGACGTTTTGCACGTTTTGTGTACACGGCGATCAAGTTCTGGGTGATCGGCAGGGGAGGATGTCAGGAGCAAAGCAGTTGATGACAAGGTGAGGGGCGGCTAGGGCTTGTCGGTCAGCAGGCTCAACGGTAGCAGACGGCATGACTGACGGCGACTTGCTGACGGGTTAGCGACTCCTGGCCAGTCACTGTGACAGAGGCAGAGAGCACGAGCTTGGGAAGACATAGGGGGTAGCGCTACTGGCAGGAGAGAAGCAGACGGAGCATGGTTTGAAGCTATGCCAGGGGTACTGGACCACTCCTATGATGTGCCGTGACAATGACGACCACTGTTCTCGATGCATTGATCCAAACAGTCATTCGGACGACTGGGTAGTCCCGTACATATGCCCCTCAAACCAGATCAAAAGAGCCGCGCCTACAGCTTCGCCTTCTCCGGCTCCTTCGCAAGATCAGGCATGAGCAGGTCCCGCATGTCCAGGGCCGCCTCGTTCAGGTAGTAGCTCATCCTGTCCGACCCGAGCTTCTTGCTGACGACGTTGATCTGCAGGTTGTTCTCGTTGATCATGTACGCCAGGCCGAACCCCTGGTCGATCACCTGGCTCCACCCGTAGCCGTTGAAGTACTCCGACGACAGCTGCGACGTGGACAGGTACCAGCTGGTGGAGTACGCGTACGCCGGGTCCTGGTAGATCTGCGGCAGCGGCTCGCCCTGCTGCAGCAGCTTCTTCAGGCCGAAGAGGTGCCGGTCGACGCCGTAGCCGTGCGACGCGTCCAGCGTGTACTTGGTGTGCGACGCCAGCGCGGCGCGCAGGAGGCGCACGCACTCCTCGCGCGACACTGCCGGATCCGCCATCGCCGCGCACCACGCGACCGAGTCGTCCGAGACCGAGCGGATCGTCTCCGTGCGGCCCAGCCGGTACCGCCGCGTCGTCGCCGCCTCGTACGTCGGCCGGTTCTTGCCGAACATCTTGTGGTACGCCAGCTGGATCAGCATCTGCACGTAAGCGTCCGGCGAGCACTTGAACCGCTTGATCAGGCCCTTGCCGTACGCCTGCAGCTGCGCCACGCACAACTCGTGCTGCCCAATCTGGCCGGCGAAGTGCGCCTCCGCAGCCGCGATCGCTTGGAGCACCGGCTCGTCGACCTGGAACGGCAGCGCCACGGGCTCAGGCAGGTCGGCGCGCACGTCGGCCGCGGCAAAGTCCAGCTTGTTGCCGAAGATCATCGCGTTGACGTAGTCGTTGATCCGCTGCGTCGGCGTCCCGTCCATCATGGAGTGCTCGCCCATGAAGCCCGCAGTGCCGTTGTCGTTGACGATGAACTGCACCGGCTTGTCGAACCACCGGTTCTTCCCGTCGCCGTGCCAGTACTGGTGTGCGCGCTCCTCCAGCGTCACTGGCCTCGCGTCGTCAAGGCAGACGACGAACGACGCCGCCTCGATGTCGCGCAACGAGGCGGCGTTCGCGGGACTCGCCGCCAGCAGCGCTGCGCGCGCATCGGTCCACACGTCACGGTTCTGGCTCGTCAGGCCCCCGACAGCCGGCTGCGGGCCTGCAGTCTCGTACACCCGCTCGAACATCCGCTGCAGCTCGGCTGTGTTCAGCTGCACGCCGTTGACGTGAGTTGGAATCTTGTAAAAGCCGTTCTTGCGGATGGCGACGATGAACTGGTTCTCCTCTGCAGCGTACTTCTGCGGATAGTCTGAAGGCTTGGCTGGGATCCGGCAGCAATTGAACATGTACTTGTACGACGACATCGCCATGGGCTCCTTGCGCAGGTACTCGGGCTCGATCGAGTTGGTGTCAACCTCGCGCTTGATCTCGAGCGCAGCTGTCGTGATGGCGGCGGCCCGCTTGGCCGGGTTGCTCCTGGCGCGGTCGTCCTTGTAGGAGTAGAAGTAGCTGACGTAAGGGACCACGGGGTCCCGGTAGCCCAGGTAGGCGTCATTGTTCCACCAGTCGATGATCCAGTTGTCGACTTTGGGGTCTTGCGCCTTCGTCAGCAGGCGTTTCTGCAGCTGCTCGCCCTCGCCGCCGGGGCGCACAAACGCCTCAACCGCGGCGGTCGTCCGTTCGAACTCCTGCGTTGAGAGCAGAGGGTGCACGGATTTCAGATACCGCTTGCCAGTCTCCTCCAGGCTCGGCACCGGCAGCTTCGGCAGCGAGTCTTCCCATCGCAGCATCTTGCCCTTTGAGAGGTTTTCTGTGTAGCCTGCCCATCCCCCTGCGAGTTAGCGGAGTGTGCACGCACGGGAGGTGGCGGGTACACCACAGACCTTCAGCTACCGATGAGGACTTGCGCGCCATCGTCGTCGTGAGCAGGGAGGGAAGCTGCACGCCCGTCCGCTCCGATCAGCACATGCTTACGTTGCAGCATCATGAGAAACCGTCACCATCTCGACAACACGCACCGTATATGAAGAAGTAGGTGGAGCGGCCAGACGCCCGGCGATGGGAGACGCAGACACGCGAGACCTGGCGGCGAGTCTGAACATGAGGGCGCTCGGGAGCCAGAGCAGGTCGGTCCGGGTAGCAGCTGGAGCGAGGATCACGCTGACGAGGTGGGGGCGGAGGTCGCGAGGCTGGGGAAGGAGAGTCGATGGCGGGCAAGCAGACGGCCGTTGCGCTGCAGTCGAAACCCCTTATATGAGGCAGGCGAGACGAAGCGAGAGCGGCACTTCTACCAGCGAGAAGACGGTGAGTGCACAGCCATGCGCTACACCACCCCCATACTATACCTCTCCCCGCAACGTCCTCCAGTCGGCAGCCAGCTTGACACGGTCGCCATGCCCGCCCGTCCCAGCCTGGGCCTATGCTACCTTGCGCTGGACTGCGCTGCGCTGCGCTGCGCTGCGCTGCATTCTCGGGCCTGGACGCACAGCGACAGCCGAACCTCGGCAAAGACGGCCAGAGAGAGGCGGCGACCCAGCGGCTCCTGGCGACGGAGCAGGTCAGCGAGTGCTGATGCTGCACAGAGGGGAGAGTCGGCCTCTTCGCTCTATTGGCAGGTGTCCGCCAGCCTGTTGGCGCAGCATGCATTTGACGCGCAGCGTCCCTGTGGTTGTCCTGCCAGCAACGTTCCGCCACCTCTGTGAAGAACACAGCCAGACCGAGGGACTGTCTTGCGGCATGCATCACCACCCCTTCTCAGATCAGGCCAGTCGCGTATCGCATATGCTGCCGGCAGAGGGCCACCGCCACCTCGTCCCCGTCGCCACCTGAGCTACCGGCGCTGCGGCTGCAGCTGCGGGTGTGGGGATCGACCTCGGCAGTGTCAGATGCAGCAGATGCGCACTGCCGAGCCTGTGCGACCGCTCCTCATATCCCATGGCCGGGGCCGGCAACGCTTCAAGTCAGGGAGATGTCAGGGGCTGGCTGCAGTCGCAGCTCAGGGGCAGCTGAGCAGCGGTCACATCGGCCGTCCTCAGAACGGACGTGGCACCGTCAGCGTCGAGCCGACATCCCTCGCCTCGACAAGGATGCTGCGCTTCTGACGCACACGGCCATCGCTGCTCTCGGGCGGCAGCTCATCAGCACGCCGGGCCAAGTTGTTGAGCAGCGTCTCTCGCGACGTGATGTGCATGAACAGCTGCATGACCTCGTGCATCCTGCCCGGCAACCCCTCCTGATCCTCGCTGTCCTGATCGAGATACTTGTCGATGGCATTCAGCTTCTCTCTGTCGACAACTGTGTCCTTCAGGTAGCGCAGCAGCGCCGGAAGGTCAGACACCGTCTGGCGCAGCTTCTCGTAGTCGCGCGGCTTGCCCGTCAGCCACCCAGTCTCGTCGGGCAGGATCTCGCGCGACTGCACGGGCTCGTAGAGCAGCCGGTCCAGCTGCGCCTGGTGGCGCGAGCCCTCGCGCTCCTGCTTCCGCAGCACACGCTGGCCCTCGCCCCTCTTGACACGCAGCCGCAGCCACTTGCGCCGCCGCACGAACGAGTGAAACCAGGGGTGGTTGCCGTGCCAGCAGAACCGCTCGCTGAACGATAGCGAGTACTGCCAGCCGTTCTCGTCGACGTCGGAGGACATGTCGATGTACCACGTCGGCCACGCCCACTCCCAGCTGGGGTCGGGCACTGCGGCGGAGCTGGGAGGCTCGGCGGGTTGATAGGTCACCGTCGTCCATGTCGGGACGTGGCCAGGTCGCTCGGAGAAATACGGTCGCCCCAGCACCCAGACGCCCGTCTGGTTCTCGTAGAGCACGTCCATCAAGCTGGCGTCGCCGAGCGTCCTGATCTGGGCGGTCCCGTCACCGTGATCGACCACCTGCGCGCCCGTCTCCTGTGCGACCATCACGGGGTCCAGCGACCCGAGCAGCCTCTCGCAAGCCGGGTTCAGGAGCTCCGCCTGCACGGACAGGCGGCAGGTGTCGACGGTCTCGTCGTGGCGGCTGCCGGCCGCGGTGCCCTTGCATAGCTCGTCCTGGTCCAGCAGCTCGTCGTCGTAGCCTTTGCGGCGGCCACGGCCTGCGCGACGGCGACGGAGGTTCCTCCAGCGGCTGTGAATCCAGTAGCGACGCTCCGGGTTCGCAGACGCCGACTGCGCCGAGCCCCCAGTCTCAGGGTCGACCAGGGTCAGCTTTGGCGTGGGGTCGTCGCCGTCAGACTGCTGAGACGGGCTCTCCGAAGCCAGCGTCGGCAGCGGCGCGCAAGACATGATCGTAAGCGTCTCCTTGCATCGCTTGATCGGTGGTTTGCCCTTCGCGAGCGCTGCTCTGATGCCATGACTGGTATGCGCTGTGCCTACTGTATGCGTTCCTTGATATCCAGGGTCTGGCACAGGCGGTGGTTACGGTGCGCGGGCAACTAACTCTATTCAGACGCTGGTAGCAAAACTGCTCGCCGGGCGCCCCTGAGCTACGCTGCTCGTACTGGTGATGCCCATCGAGCGCGTCGGACATCGTGTTGGCGGTGGTATGTATGGGATATCGTTCATTATCTCTGCTTCGTTCCATTGCTGATGCCCATCCTCGGCACCATGCCCACCAGCACCGGAGATCACATGCCCCTCGTCTCCGGGAACTCGTCCTCCATCTTGAGCCGTGCGACTACGTTCATGCTGAACAACTCCTGGAACAGCAGCTTCGCGGCGTAGGGGATGACGATGCGCACGACGCCCTGCGAGGTCTTGCACCGCTGGCACCAGCCCGAGTAGCCCATGAACCCGCATTTTTCGCAGACGTCGACCTCGTGCTGGTCCGACGAAATCATCAGCCGCTCCAGCAGCAGCTGGCTAGTGCCATACGCGACGAGACAGTCGCGCTCCATCTCTCCGAGACGGAGACCGCCGTCTCGCGAGCGGCCTTCCGTTGGCTGCCGCGTGAGGATCGCCCGCGGACCGCGCGCGCGCGAGTGCATCTTGTCCTGGACCATGTGCTTGAGCTTTTGATAGTAAATAGGCCCCGTGAAGACGTAGAAGGGCAGCGGCTCGCCCGTGATGCCCGACGTCAGGTAGTCCTTGCCGCTGTAGCTAAAGCCGTGGTCAATGAGCGTCTGCGAGGCCTCCTCGACGGGCGTGCCGCCGAAGGCGGTGCCATAGCCGAACTTGCCGGAGAGCACGCCGGCTTTTCCCGTGAGCAGCTCGAGCATCTTGCCCACCGTCATGCGCGACGGGAAGCCGTGAGGGTTCATGATGATGTCGGGCGTGATGCCCTGGTCCGTAAATGGCATGTCGCACTGCTCCGCGATGATGCCCACCACGCCCTTCTGGCCGTGACGCGACGAGAACTTGTCGCCCACCTCTGGGCGCCGTGTCTGCCGCGTCTGCACCTTGATGAGCTGGCTCTCGCCCTCTGTGGCCGAAATCAAAACCTTGTCGATGTAGCTGGGGTCGGGCAGCTTGTATGTCTGCGGCGACGGCAGGTATGCGACGGGCCGGCCGGCGTCGGAGCCGATGCCTGACGACAGTGCGTTCTCAGGCGTGACCTTGTTGATGAAGACCTCGCCGGCGTTGACCTTCTCGCCGACCGCAGCGAGGCCGTCGGTGTCAAGCAGCGCGTGCTTCCTGATTGGCAGGCCATTGTCCCGATCCGGGCCCTTTAGCTTGTCTTTGGTGCCGTTCGAGTAACTCTTCAGCAGGGTCGCGTACTTCCTGAAGACATGGCACCGCCCAAAGCCGCGATCGACGGAGCCCTTGTTGAGGACAAGCGCATCCTCGATATCATAGCCAGAGTACGACATGACGGCGACCGTAGCGTTGTGGCCCGCGGGCAGTTTGTCGTAGCGCGTCAGCTCGATCGTCCGCGTCTTGACCATCGGCTTTTGTGGGTAGACCATGGTGTACAGCAACGAGTCGATGCGCATGTACTGATTGCTGGCGATCGCGCCGATGGCCTGCTTACCCATAGCGCACTGGTAGGTATTACGGGGGGATTGGTTGTGGTGGGGATATGGGATGAGCCCTGCGACGGCGCCGAGGATGGTGAAGGGCTCAATCTCTAGGTGGGTGGTGTACTCGTTGATGTCCTTCTCGTAGATGGCGATGTTGGAGTCGTTCTCCTCGTTGACGTCGAGGTACTCAACGAGGCCCTGGATCAGGAAGTCGTCGAAGTCCATGACACCCGCGCGCAGTTTCGCCAAGTGCGCTGCGGTGACTTTGGGCCTGCGGTTATCGACGATGATTAAGGGCCGACAGATGCGACCGTCGTCCGTGGCGATGTGGACCGCCGCCTGGGCGTGGTTGATGTGGATACTGACGAATTCAGATATCCTGCCGGCGCGCCTCAGCCTGCGGAAGGAGGTGAGGAACGCCTTGGGCCGCCGTGTCAGCGCGATGGGCGAGCCGTTGAGGAACACGCAGTAGCCGCCGTGGGTGTAGAACTCCCTGCCGCCCAGCGTCGCCACGTCCTCTGCGCCCAGCGCGTAGACGAGCTTGCGCACGGGCTCCTCCTCGTCGTTGGTGGTGATGTGGGTCATCAGGGCCAGGTTCTTGACGAGACCGCAGGCCTCACCCTCGGGCGTGTCTGACGGGCACAGCATGCCGAACTGCGACGGCTGCAGCGCGCGGGGCCCGCTGACCTTGCGCGACTTCTCGAACTGCGACGCGATGCGGGTCATCATGCCCAGCGCGGCGATGTAGCTGAGACGGCTGAGGACGTGCGAGACGCCCGCGCGCTCCATCCTGAACCGCTTCAGGCTCCAGTTGCCGGTCGAGATGGCGCGGTTCATGCCGTGCGTGATGGAGTTGCCGTGCATGGCGACGACGCTGTAGGCGTCGAACGCTTCTGTCCTGACGGGCTTCTTCAGCACCTTGTCGATGTTCATCTTGATGTCGAAGCAGAACTTCTTGAACAGGTCTTCGAAGAGCAGAGCGAGCATCTGGCCTGCCAACTCGAGACGCTTGTTTCCCAAAAAGTCTCGGTCATCAACGAGCGAGGAGTCATGCTTTGCCATGAGGACGCGGCGGGCCATGTGCGCGACGAACAGCGCTTTGGGCCGGAAATTCATGTCCTCGACCACGACGTGCGAGATGATGACGGAGCTGATGGCCTCGATGGCTTCTTGAGCGTAGTTGCGCCGAGGCGCGCCGAAGGCGTTGGGCTTCCGGTTGATCTTGATCCTGCTGCCGATGTACTCCAGCGCCTGGTGCTGCGTGTAGATGCCCAGCTTCACGGCCTCTTCAAAGTTCACGGTGAAGTCCTCCTGGTACACTTTGTCGGTGCCTGCGACGAGAAGCAGGATCTCCTTGTCTGAGTGCACGCCCATCGCCTTGAGTAGGACGACAATGGGGATGTCCTCGCTGATGACGTTGTGGCGGACGTAGATGCGGTCTTTCTTCAGCAGCACGTACGACTTGGACTTGCGCTCGTTGGAAGAACTGGTGACGGACGCCTGCACGATCTCCTTCTTGGGATCGGTCTCGACAATGACGCGATTCTTGCTCAGCTGCTCCTGCACCAGGATGACTTTCTCGGTGCCGTTGACGATGAAGTAGCCGCCCGGGTCGAGCGGGCACTCGGACAGGGCATGCAGCTCCGCCTCCGACTTGTCGGCCAGCACGCACTTAGAGCTGCGCAGCATCATGGGCATGCGCCCGATGGGCGTGCCTTTCCTCTTGACACGCTGCCTGCCGCGGACGTACTCGAAGTCGACGAGGATGGGCGCCGCGTAGGTCATGTCGCGCAGCCGACACTCGTTCGGCGTGATGTCGCTCGCGTAGCGGGTGCGCGAGTCCTCTGTCTGCTCCTCGTCCGCGCGCCGCGGCGAGCCGATGTAGATGTCGTGGAAGCGGATGTAGAAGTTGGGGTCGACATCGCTCCTGATCTCGGCGCTGGCCTGCACGATCTTCTTGATCTGCACCTCGACGAAGTAGTTGTACGAGTCCAGATGCTGCTTCACAAGCCCCTTGACCTTCAAGAAGGCGGGCAGCAGGTTCCACTTGTCTTTGGCCGTGTTGATGGGGTCGGTGAGCGACTTGTTGTAGTAGAAGGGCTCGAGCAGCGCTCCGAAGTCCTAGATTCA
The DNA here is from genome assembly GCA_024244165.1 of Ascosphaera acerosa. Classification (NCBI taxonomy): domain Eukaryota; kingdom Fungi; phylum Ascomycota; class Eurotiomycetes; order Onygenales; family Ascosphaeraceae; genus Ascosphaera; species Ascosphaera acerosa. The sequence continues at coordinate 3,608 of JAGYHY010000157.1, read as the reverse complement.
GGGAGCAGTGCAATGTCAGCAGAGCGTGTCGTTCGACAGACTAGGCTACCCTGACGCTCACATCATGTCGCGGCCGTCGAAGAGGCGCATGGCCATGCGGCTCCTGGGTCTGAGTCTCGTCGTGGGACATGGAAGCCGCCATTGCGGGCGAGGCGATCTGTGAGTCGCATCAGCATGGGTCCTGCAGCATCGTCAGGCATCCCACCACCACCAGCAAGATGTCGGCCAAGACATCACTGGCGTCAGTCTCACCTTCGTATCACCCACCGCGCCGGCAGCAGCAGCAGCATGGGCAGCTGTAGGCCGTGGCCGGTACCTAGAGGCGACCACCATGCTGCCTGCGTTGAGATGCTGCGGTCAGAGATGTCAGCGGCATCCACGGCGTGCCATACCAGGCCAGGCCAGCAGTCCCGATTCCAGCAGGGCAGCAGATGAGAAGCAGAAGCAGCGCAACCCGTCGCCGTCGCCGTCACCCTCACCGTCACCGTCACCGCTGTCTGCCAGCATTCCCTCCCTTCAATCAAGAAAAGTTTCCCCGGCGCTGCGCTGTTCTGGCGTGGCGCGCGCCGTCGCAGTAAATCAGTGTGGTCGGCAACGTCACCCGGCGCAGGGGCAGAGTCCACGCGGCGATCAGCGATCAATGCGTCAGGGAGGCGGCCAAGGGACGAGGAGCTGCAGAGCTGCCCTGCACAGCTGCACAGCTGCAAAGCTGCAGATCAGATGGCCGGCGCGTGGACACGCGGGCATGGCTGTGTGCTAGGAGTATAGCTCGCCAGCCCGTCCTCGCCCTGCACCGACGGCGGGCTCACAGCGCGGGCCACACTGCAACGGTTCGCACGGCCAGGACGAGCAGCCAGAGCAGCCAGCCAGCCGGCGGACGGGGCAGGCCAGATGGGACACAAGCCGTGTAAGTCGCTTGGGGCGGGCCGGTGGAGGCTGCGTGGCTCGGCAGGAGGCGACTGACACGCCCGCACAGGGAAGTACGCCGTCGTCCTCGACGCAGGCTCATCGGTATGCCGACCGCTCCTGCGCTGCGGTGCTGGGGACCCGCCATCACGTCCGATGCAGCGGTGATTGACTCGGCCATTGCTCGTGCTCGCGCTCGCGCTCGACGAAGGGCACGCGTGCGCATGTCTACAGGTGGCTCGAACACAGATACGCCCGCGAGAACGCGAAGGGCGCGTCACTGCGCTCGCTGCCGGCCGTCCAGACGAAGCGCAAGTGGACCAAGAAGATCAGGCCAGGTGCGCGAACACGGGCTGCGGCCGTGCGAAGACATTGTCAATGGCATGGCATGTGACACGCTGACGCCCTGGACATCATCTCTTTCGAACTGCAGGGATATCGGCTTTTGCGGAGAACCCAGACAGAGTCGGCCCTGATCACCTCGCCGAGCTACTGGACCATGCCCGCGATGTGATCCCGAAAGACAGCGTCGATGAGACACCGTTCTTCCTGCTGGCGACGGCTGGCATGCGACTGCTGCCTTCGAGCCAGCAAGAGGAGCTGCTGCAGCAAATCTGCAGCTACGTCCAGTGGGAGACGTACTTCCATCTCCCCGAGTGCGAGCGCTCCATCCAGATCATCGACGGCCCGACGGAAGGGCTGTACGGCTGGCTCGCTACCAACTACCTGCTGGGCAGCTTCGACGACGCGGCGGCACAATCGGGCGCAGACTCGTCGGCGAATCAGACCTATGGGTTCCTGGACATGGGCGGCGCGTCCGCGCAGATCGCCTTCGCCCCGTCAGCTGCCGAAGCCGAGAAGCACGCCAATGACCTCACTCTACTGCGCCTGCGCGCGCTGAACGGCGCAAGTGTCGAGCAACGCCTGTTCACGACCTCCTGGCTGGGGTACGGAGTCCATCAGGCGCGCGACCGGTACCTCACTGCTCTGCTACGCGATCGCCCAGCAGACGAAGCGACACAGAAGATGACCGACCCATGCCTGCCCCGAGGCTACGAAGGAGAGCATGTCGACATTGCGATCCCGTCCAGCAATTCCACGAATGGTACTGGTCACGATCAGAGCCACAAGTCTCCCCTGCGCCTCGTCGGTACAGGCGACTATGACGGCTGCCTGCGCGCGACGTACCCGCTTCTGGAGAAAAACGCCCCCTGCCCTGACCAGCCGTGCCTGGTGCACGGCGTGCATGTACCTGAGATCGACTTCAACGCCAACCACTTCATCGGCATCAGCGAGTGGTGGCACACCAGCCACCAGATCCTGGGGACGGAGCACAAGGACGGCGACGAGCACTACGACTACGTCAAGTACCAGGAGCGCCTGCGCGACTTTTGCAGCACACCGTGGGACCGCATCAAGGAGGGCGTCGAGGAGCACAAGTACGGCAAGAAGGTTGATGTCCAGGAGGCCTCCGAGATATGCTTCAAGGCATCGTGGCTAGTCAACTTGCTTCACGAAGGCATTGGCGTGCCGCGAATTGGCCTGGACGATGGGAGTGGCAACTCCACGCAGCCTACTCCTTCCCCTGACGATGCCTCGTCAGATGCCTTCAAGGCTCTCGACAAGATCGGGTCAACAGAGATTAGCTGGACACTGGGCAAGGCCCTGCTCTTCGCGTCGTCAGACGTCCCGACCCAAGATCCCCTCCCCGTCGGCTTCGGGAGCAACGTTCCCGGCGTGCCCGATGACTTCAGGACGCCCGGCCCGTCGGCCAAGTATGTCGGTGTGCACTACGACAAGCACTGGCATGATCTGCTGTTCAGCGTTGACTCGTCGCGGAGGATACCTGGCTTCGTCTTGTTCGTCGTGATCATCCTCATCGCCGGGTTCTACATGTTCGGCAAGGAGCGCAGGGCCCGCTTCGTCGAGCGGTACATCAGGTCGTCAGAAGGTCGCGTGGCGCCGCGGCTTGGCAGAGGCTGGCTCAGCGGCACCAAGTTTGCCCGAATGCCGTTTTTTACGCGCGGTTTCTTCTCGCCTGCCTCGATACACCCGGAGTATGAGAGGATGCTAGAAGAGGGTGCACGAGAGTTCGAGTTAGGCGACATTGATCATGGCGACGACTACGCCACTGCCGCACAGGCGGTGCCTGGGTCTAGCGCCGCCGCCGCCTCCGCAGCGCCGCAGCCGCAGTTCACGGTGTTTAGGCCGCAGGTCACGCCACCGGGGCTACCGTCAGGCAGCCGACCCACGCAGGTCCTGCATGAGGCCAGCGCTCGCTCCTCCATCTCCAGCTCCCCGGGCCATGACCCGCGAGCTGACATTGACCGCCGAGGACTGGTCGTCAAGACGGAGAGCAGCGAGCATGTGCCGTCCAGCCTCAGCATCGGATCCACCAACACCGGCCGCAGATCGCGCGGCGCGAGTCCGATCCGGCGAGCATCATCACGATCGCCGCCTCGATAGCGTTACGGTGACCGAAGGGCTGTTACCCTCGCTTGCTGAATCTCGCTGCGTGAATCGGAATGCGGTGATACGTCGAATGGCAATCAGCTATGTAATGTCGGTTCACTATGCCCTACTCCTAGTGAATCTGATGACGTGACGAGACAGCAATTATGAGAGGTATCAGCAAATCCGAAATGCCGGACCTACCAATGGCGAGCGGACCCCTTTGCAGGAGTTGCTTGAGGTTCTCCTAC
>JAGYHY010000156.1:0-14858 GCA_024244165.1 Ascosphaera acerosa | reverse complement strand
CCTCATACTGTCAAGCACTGGCGCGGGCTCAGCTGAGGCTAGTCGGAGGCCATGACTCCGACGAGATGCCAGCAGGTCTGGCCTTCTCAACAGCGTAGACCGTCACGCCTATTGAACTGTGATCAACTCGCGTACGTAAGGTCTGAGGACCTGAAGCCAGACAGTGACGCAGGGCAGCTAGACCACCGCCACGGTGCGCGTTTTTGATGCTATGCGACCGGGGACCGCCGTTGTGACAGCGTCCCGGCCCCATTTCGCTCAGTTTTCAGGCAGTCTGCGTCGAGAGTATTGGACGTCAGCTGACCATCAGTATTGGCAAGCCAAACAGCTCAGCTCAGTCCTAGTGCCTTCTCAGGCAATGGCCATGAGCGCAATGCTGAGAGGGCAGGGCTTCCGAAGAGTCAGAGCACAGCAGACGCCGCAATCAGGCTTTGGGCCGCAGTCTGCTTGCTGAGAGTTGCGCCGGGAACCACAGGCATCAGTCGCTCTCCCATCTGCTCAGTAAACTAGCTGACACGCGTGCTGTCAGCCACACAGCCTACAGCAGTGCATCGCACGCATCCATGAGCCGGTCTCATTATACCAGTCATGCGTGCCGCGGGCTGGCAGTCTGAGGGCAGCCTACTGTGCGAGCCACGCCAGCCAGCCAAGAGCGGGCTCCCCAAGCAAGCATTGGCGCAGCATGAAAGCCACACATGAATGTCGTTAGCTCGTCCTGACGCCCCTCAGCACGCCGTATGATGAGTTGAAGTCGTCGATGTCGTCCCAGCTCGTCGGCAATCACCATCTGGACGGCGGTGAAAAGGCGGCGCAGCGACAGTGACGTCACCGACTGCAAGCACCCCGCGGAGCAACCGCGCGCCGCCGCCAATTTTTCCACCATAGCAGACAGCAGCGACACTGCGCCTGGCGCCGGTGTGACCGAAGTCAATGGCACGGCGGACACAGGGACAAGTTGGTGGCGTCGGTGCGGCAAGAACTGAGAATTGACAGGACATGACGATCCATAGTGGCTTCGTGCTCGCAGTGACTGTGCACCCGCGAGCCTGCAGGTGGGCACTGTGACTCTTTTTCGAGAAGAGGACACGGGCTGCTCCCGGGCGAGACAACGCAGTCACCTAGCACGCAGGTGCCAGGCGCGACGCGGCCATCAGCGTCCAGCTAGAAGAAGGCGATTATTTCGCGCAGCGTGCTTGGCTTGCTCGCGAGGGCCTTACGCATCGACGACACTTCAGCAGCCAACTCAAGCGCTCGCACAGCAATGGCTGCCCTGGACGCATCGTCCAGTCTCTGGGACATCGCAATGTATGACATCCTGCTGGCTTACTCGCTTTGCTTCGAACGGACGGGCGACTGACTTCAGCCTCTTCAAAGATCTCTTGCTCCTGACGATATACCGTCCAGACTGCGCTGCGCGATTTGCAGTCGTCTTGCAATCGACGCATTCCGTTTGCCGTGCTGCGATCAGGCTATCTGCGAGAAATGTTAGTTGCTAGGTCCTCCTGGGCCGCTGCTGGCCCGACATCTGACAGACGAGGGCTGACACGCGGACTCCGATGACATCTAGGCCAATCCACACTCCCAGACGCATGCCCGCTATGCGCGCACGCGCCCCTCTCATCGGACCTGTGCCGACCGAACAAAGCTCTACGGACGACGCTTAAAGCGTTCCTGCGAACGGAGGAGAAAAGGCGTCAGAGAGAGCTTGAAAAGGCGCGTGAGGACAAACCTGAGGACAGTCAACAGAAGCAGCAGGCAGACCAGGTTGAGAATCGGGTGGTGGCCGCTCCAACGCGCTCTCGCGAGGGTAGTGTCAAGAGTGTGGAACAGGGGAATCAAAGCCAATCGCATAGCACTGATCGTCATGTCAGTCAAGTACAAGATCAAGATGAAGCGAGCAGAGATGAGCAGGTGCAGGACAAACCCGGAAACCAAGTAGGCGCGACTCAAGAGGAACCTAGCGAGAAGGAGCCTGCTGGCACTGAGCCTGCCAAAGATTCACACGGTACTGGCCCTCAGCCAGAGGAGGTATGCGCGACTCCAGCTCCCTCGCCGACCACAGTACAGTAGCTTACTGATCTGCTGCATAGGCCGTCTCCAGCAATGGTGCAGCGCCACCCACTGCTGCATCACAAGCCGAGAAGCCTGCGAATCAAACGCAACCTGCGCAGACCGAGGCGGATCAGCCCGCTATACAGCCGGAAGCCATTGCGCCACAACCATCGTTCTCGGCTTTCCCTTCCTTTCCTGCTAATCCGATGATGGGTTTCAATCCACTTGGTAGGGAGTACCTGCTTGACCTCTTGAGCGATGGACTTGTCCGCTGACACCTGCTAGGTATGCCACCGATGGCTCCTGGAATGAACATGCCCATGGGTATGCCCATGCCGCCTCCTGGGTTCATGGGTCCAATGGGCATGACCATGGGGATGGGGATGGGCATGGATCCCTCTGCGACGGGCATGGGCATGGGTATGGGCATGAACATGAACATGCCCATGATGCTCCCTCCGGACATGCCTTTCGGCGGAATGCCCATGGGCCCTGACGGCTCCTTCGGCGGATATGCAGGCGACCAGTATGGTGGTGGTGGCATGGGCGGCGGACTGTACAGTCAGCCTGGCCAGCAGGCAATTGCAGGTCCGGGCATGGCGACAGTCGGGGGCCAGCCGACCAATGCCGGAACCGCGAACGCTGGTCTGCCTGCCAGCGCACCTGTCACTGCCCCGCTGCCAAATAGGCCACCGGTCGAGATTCCTCCTGACCCCACCGCGATCAACCCTAGCGGAGGCAGTACTGCTGAGTACCACGAGATCTCCGAGCAAGGTGCTGCAGCAGCTTCGTCGACCGATGAACCTAAATTGAATGCCAATGCCAATGCTACCGTTGCTGAAGACAGAACCACATCTGGGATCCTTACTGGTGCTGAGACTAAGCACGAGACCGCTGCCGACGGGTCGGCGCAAGCCGCTGCAGGCGAGCAGCTGACCACAGGCGGCGAGGCAGCCGCTCTGAATAGTAATGCAGGGGCGCCAGGTACTGGACAGGCGTCACATGAAGCCAACCAGGGCAATGCCCCGAATAACCTGCCAGTCAGCGCAGGGATGCCTGGCAGTCAGGCTGCCACAGGCGCAGCGCCGGGCCCATACATGCAGCAGCCTACGGCAGGGGGCTTCGCCAATCTACCTTACACCGCCGGAGTGCCTGGCCCGCCGGGATTCTTTGACGCATCGACAGCCGTGGGGGCAATGGGCATGGGCCGTGGGATGAACGCGGGTATGGATATGGGGATGGGAATGCAGATGCCAGGAATGCCGATGGGCATGCCCATGAACCCCATGATCTCTGCTGCGGTCGGCAACGGGCCCATGAACGGCTTCCACCAGCAACGCCCGTTCAGTCCTGCTGCAGGTCCCGGTCTAGGCCCGGCCCAGCGTGGACCACCACGCGGCCAGGGCGTGGTAGGAGCACCGGCGGCCCCAAGGGCGATGAGGGAAGGCCTTCCGAACACCAGTGTGCGGAACATACGGGGATTTGCTCATTCCAGGTCAGGAAGCGCCAGGGCTTTCAGCGAGCGAGACAGCGCAAGCAACAAGGACTCTACTGCGAGCCGTGAGGGCACGGTCAATGGGTAAGCGTGCTCAGCTCCGTTCAGAAGGCATCTCGTGGTCCTTTCACCGTACTGACTCTGGTTGCGCGTCGTTTAGCACCGAGTCTCAGCCTGTCGCTGGCTCGGGCACTCATGGTCGCAGCGACGCCGATGCATCGACTGCAAGGCCAGCTAAATCCAGATCGCGGACTCGATCAGCCTCACCAGGCAGTCGGACAGCCGGAAGTCCAAAACATGGCGAAGTGCATGCTCAAAGAGACAGGTCTCGGAACCATTCGAGAGTTCGCGATCGGCCTGAGGCTGGAGAGTCACGCCGCTCGAGAAGAAAAGGTCGCGAACGGGACGACAGTCATAGGGATCGTGAACATGACCGTGAGCGGGACCACAGTGCCGATGCTGCTGACGAGAGGGACCATCGCCACCGAGACAGGGACAAGCATCGGGAAGGAGAAAGGCGAGAAAGGCAAGACACACGGGACGACGGCCGTGGGCGACGCAGTCACCGGTCGTCTCGTCGTTCCCGACGCCATGGAAGAGGTCGTCATCATGATCACGACCGCGACAATGGTACCGACATTCCGCGCCATGACGACGTGATGCCAGCAGGTGAAGGTGACAATGCGCCTGCGGACGTCTCCGCGCCTCATAACACTGGCAGTCGCAGAGACCATGACCACGATCGCGAGCGCGACCGCCACCACGATGAGCACTCACACCCTGACGCGGACTCGCCAGATCAGACTCGCGGAGGCGGTGGCCGCGATCGCAAGCGCCGACGCGAGCGCTCCGAGTCGCCGGACGGTACCTTGCATCACCGGTCGTCTGCGCATCGGAGGCGCATCAGTGTCGCTGCGACTACGTCCACCACGGACCCAACCACTGCGCCTGCTGCAGACACGCACCATCCGCTTCCGCCAGAGCCGCGAGCCGTCGAGAAGGACGAGCATACGCTCGAGCGTGAAGCCAGGAACCGGGAACGCATGCTGAAGGAGCAGCAGCGGCGGGAAGCCGCCATGCTGGAAGCGGGCGCTCCGGGCGGCGGCGAGGGCGGCAGCAGGAACAGCAGGCGTCGCAACCGAGATCGAGAGCGCGATAGAGACCGTGACAGCAGGAAGGATAAGGACAGGGATGTCGAGAGGGAGAGGGACCGCGACAGGGAGAGTAGGCGGGATAGGGACAAGAGCCGCAGGCACAGGCGATGATTCAATCTGTACCACGTCGACGATACTCACATGTACATCAAGGACTGCTGATGCTACCGAGCCATCACCAGGGAGCCCCCAATAGGCACCTCATCAGCTGCATGGGACTGGTGGCGCTCGCCCAGCGAAGACTCGCGGGCAATGTCAGTATCGACCAGCTGTAACCCGCTCTGCCAGCGCAAGCGCACCCACGTCGAGTCGCAGTACACCGCAGTGGCACAAGGCGACCGCTCGTACTGCATCGCCTCCTGTCCTGACTCTCCTCTCCTCACAGTCACACCTCGTGCTCAGGTACCAGCCATCATGTCGCACCCGTGCTATGCCGCAGCCGGACAAGCTCTGGCGACCCCTGGCTGGCGCGGTGGCCCTGGCTGTGGCGCGCGGCTGCTCGGGCCGGCATTTACAGTGCAGCACGTCTGCGCGATCGACGCCCTGGCGCCGCGCATCCGGGGTCATTGGCGCCATGACAGCAACCCAGCAGCGCCACATGGCATGCGCACAGTCCCGCAGACGATTTGACGCGGCTATATAGCAGTCATGGCAGCATCAAGGAAGCCGGCGATAGCGCCAGCCCGCCAGTCTGGATCGTCAAGTTGGTAGCGGCCTGAGGAAGCAGCGCTCACGCATCTGGTCCCGCCACGCAACGCAGCGATGGCGTCTGCAGCACCTGGCGAGAATGGCCAAACCCAGGAGACCACTGATCATCACCATCGCGAAGTGACGATCGACCGACGCGAGTTCTTCACCAGTGAGACAGCAACGGCGGCGGGGTCTGGCTCTGGCAGCGGCTCAGGCACGGCTCTGGATGCGGATCAGGTGCCCCTGCTCGCCACAGTCGCACAGCGTCTCGCAGACCGCTCGCGCGCACGCCTCCGTCACGATGCGGTCCGGCTTGCCAGTTTCGTCTGGGGCCTGGTGGCCGCCGCCTGCGCGGGTGGTATCACGACGTTTTCGCTCTACGCGCCGTTCTTCCTGCGCGATCTGCATTACAGCCAGTACATGGTCAACACCGTTGCTATCGTCGCCGAGGTCGCCATGTACCTCTTCGTCTCCGTGTTCGGGTACCTATGCGACAGGTACACGCCGCGGCCAATCTCGCTCATGGCGGGCGCGCTCTTCGGCACTGGCTACTTAGGCGCCGCAATGATCTATGAGCACGGACGGAAGCAAGCCTTGACCGGGGATCGTGACTCGCCGCAGGATCAGCGTGGTACAGCTAACTTCGCTTGGATGCTGCTGGCATTTGCGTGCATTGGTCTGGGCACCTGCGCCATGTACCTCGCGGCGGTGACGACGTGCGCCAAGAACTTCGGCAAGGGCAGGTACAAGGGGCTGATGCTGGCCCTGCCGATCTCGGCGTTCGGAATCAGTGGCATGTGGCAAGCGCAGCTGGCGGCGCGCGTCTTCACGCGGCCGGCGGTGGCGGCGCCGTCGGAGCACAGCACGGACGAAGATGACGCCAGGGAGCTTGACCCCAGGTCTTACTTCATCTTCCTGGGCGTTCTGCTCAGCATCGTGGGCTCGGTGGGTGCATTCGCACTGCGAGTCGCGGACGAGGAGGAGCTGATTGACGAGGCGGTTGAGGATTTGGAGCGCAGCGGCATGGTTGTTCCTCCGTCTCGGCGTCAATCAGCATGCGGCCACGATGCGTCAGGTCGCCGTGACTACGGAGCGCTTGCCACAGATGAGACAAGGAGGGAACGGAGGCCAAGCTCTGGCAAGCGCACTCCTTCGGAGTCATTATCGTCTGCGTCACAGGGATTACTGTCTTCACCACAGGAGAGTACCGTGCTTATTGACCACGACCAGGAGGAGCGCGAGAAGAAGACTTGGTTGTTGAACTACGAGACCTCTCAGTTCCTTCGCGACGAAACGATGTGGTTGCTAGCGGTTGGATTCCTGTTCGTCACCGGCCCGTCGGAGGCGTACATCAACAACGTGGGGACCATCATCGATACACTGAAGCAGTCGCGAGGGCTCATGCCGCTCGTCGTGTCGTCGCCAGGACTGGCATCGACACACGTCAGCATCATCGCATTGTCATCCACAGTGGCCCGTCTGCTGGTTGGCACAATGTCTGACCTTTTTGCCCCGACGCCAGTTCATCCTCATCCACAGCAGCCGAAGCAATCGGCTCATGAGGTTGATGGGGAGCACAGGCATCAGACAGGACGCGAAGAGGTCAACGACACTGTTGCTCATGGTCTCTCGCATAGCCACCGCTCGCGACTGACCTTCTCACGGATGTACATCCTCTGTCCCTCTCTGCTGGTCCTTCTCGCAGGCTACCTGCTCCTGAGCACCAGCTATCTCCACACGCACGCTTCGCTCCTGAAGGCCGTCACAGCCGTCATCGGCACCGGCTATGGCGCGTCCTTCTCTCTCGTCCCCATCATCATTGCTGTGGTCTGGGGTGTCGAAAACTTCGGCACCAACTGGGGCATCGTGGCTATGTTCCCCGCGGTGGGCGCCGCCTTCTGGGGCATGATCTACTCGGTGGTGTACGACCAGGCGGCAAGGAGAAGCAGTGGGGGAGGGGAGAATGGGCATGGCGAGCAGGACGGCGAATGCGTTGGCTGGCAATGCTACGGTGCCTGGGCAGTTGGAAGCACTGTGAGCGTCGCGATTGCGATTGGCTTTTGCGGGATGGCATGGTGGAAGTGGAGGCGACGGGGGGTCATAGTGTGATGAGCGAATGCTGCGATATTTTATCTGCATGTGAGCCACTGCGAGCAGACAATTCGCGCTAAGCATGTCGCGACGTTGATGGCTATGCTACATGAGAGCCCTTGTCCTAGCGGCAAGGCTGCGAATATGTTGTAAAGCACGACAGAGGGAGCAGCCGCGGACCACTCGGCTATGCAAAGAAGCTGCCCCTGACGTACTTTTGGCGTCGTCGGGCGATGTTGGAGGCCGGCATGATGTGCCTCAGTGTTGGCATCACACCAAGTCTGCACGTCACGATCAGAATCTCTGTCGTCCGAGCATTGGCTTCCAGTCGATTGGATGCGTTTCCTCTGTCGCAGTCTCATCGGGCTTCCAGATCTTGATTGTCTTGTCAGCCTCACCGACAATCAGTCTCAGCCCCGTCTGATCGAAGGTTGCAGCCATGATGCCTGCCTCTGCCTCGAGCGAGCCCGGCTGCGCGGTCGTATCGAGCGACTGGAACCTGTATCCCGTCTTCCAATCCCAGAAACACATTGAACCATTGTCGCCGCCGGAGAGCAGCACGTTATCTGCGTTGACAGCCAGGTTGTTGATGATGCAGTTCTGGCCCTCGAAGTTCTGCATGAACGCACCCTCCGGGCACTTCCACTGCTTGATGCTGCCCGTGCTGGCGGATGCGAAGGTGAACTCCTCGGGATGTATTGCGAGGGCGCGAACGCCCTTCTTGTGGTGCGTGAGGACCCCCATCGCTTTGCCCGCAGCCAGGTCCCACAGCCGCACCGTGCTGTCCAGCGACGCGGTGATGACCTGCGGGTCCGCCTCCTGGCATTTGAGATCCGCCACGACACCACGGTGTCCGCCCAGAACGTGCACGTTGCTCCGCGTCCGCATGTCCCACACCCGCGCGACGGCGTCTCTGCCGCCCGTGACCAGCACATCGAGCGTGGGATGTAACGCGAGCGAGTAGACGCCGCTCAGATGGCCGTGGTAGTGGCGGATGACCTTGTTCGTCTCGAGGTCCCAGCACTTGACCATCTTGTCCTCGCCGCACGAAAACATGTACGGGTGCCGCGGCGACACCGCCAGTCCCCTGACCGTCGAGATGTGGCCTGTCAGCGTGAGCTTCAACGACCCCGTCGCGAGATCCCAGATCTTGATCGTCCGGTCGCCCGCACCGCTCGCAAACCACTGATTGTTCGGCTCGACGGCCAGCGCGCGCACCCAGCCCAAGTGCCCGGCGATGACGCGCATCAGCTTCCACGGCGCATGCCACTCTGGCTTCGGCTGCGCGGAGGCGGTCGGCCGCCGGATGAGACTCGTGGGCTTGCTGTCCGCGGGCCCGCCCTGCGGCGTCGACTTGACGAGCGCATTTGATCGGCCGGGTACGGCGGTGGTGCCCGCTGCTGCTGCTGCTGCTGCTGCTGATGTAGCTGATCCTGCTGTTGGTCGTCGCCGTGCCTTGCCCTCAGCTTTGGCGAGCTTCTCTGCGATGGATGGTGGTAGTGTCTGGACGGACTTGTATGCTGCCTCCTTGTATGCTAGCCTGATCGAGTCACCGGGATTCGAGGACGGTATCTGGAAGTAGTCTGCGCCGAACAGGTCAAAGGTGCGCTTCGCGTTTGCCCTCACGAGCTGCTCAACTCGCAATGCTGGATCCTCCTCCATCATCGGCTGGCCTGTGATGGCTATGCAGTGGCGGAACGAAGAGACGCAACAGAATGCTGCCGGCGGATGGGGTGGCGATGGGCGTGAATGTGGCGCTGGTGATCAGCTAGCAATAAGGCAGTGCTTGCACGGTTGGCACGCAGCTGAAGCTGACCGACGGCAACGAAGCAAGCTTCTCAAGGCATGCCACAGCTTCCTGAAGCCGCACTGTCTGCAGAGATGCAGAGATGCACCCTCGATTCCTGTGGTGGTCTCGGCGCAGGGCCCGCCCGTCCAGCAGTAGATTTGCTGCACCAAGCTCCACCCGCTCAACCACAGCTGCAAATGTTCGGCGCAACGTCTACTGCACTCGACATCAGGAGCAATGTTTACCATGCGTTGGAAGGGGCCATCGGCTGTTCGTACGCCGCCACAAGTGGCTTGCCTGACGCAGTCGCCCAGTGGAGATGAGCACGGGTTGACCGAGAAGCTGTCCGTCTGCCTGGCGGAGGACACGGCGGGCTGCAAGAGCTGGAAGGCCGCCCTCCCAGCACCACCTCACAATGGCTGTCGAAGTCATCGATCTACTATCGTCCTCGCCTGAGCAGCGACCGCAGGCTTCAGGTGCATCAAAGACCGTCGTGCCGACTACGAGACCAGCTCTGTCGAGTCAGCGCATAGCTCAGCTGTGGGATGGAATCGATGAGGCAGCGGCTGCAGTACGAGCCCGCACTCCTCGAGGCGGAAGACATGGGTCGACTCTTCCTGGCGAGGTCGACGCGGCGGCTCGTGCGATATCAGTGCCGGTTGAGAGCGACAGGCAGACCGAGAGCGGTCGCAGCTTGCGGCGCACGGCGAGCGCTGCTGTGGCTGGCTTGAGAGCTCCTGATCGCTCGGACGACACTGCGACGGGAAGTGCACGACGACTACAGGAGGACGGCAGGACTGGTTCAGGAATCAGAGCGGAGGTGGAAACACGAGCGACAACAGCACCTGCTGCGGTCAAAGCGCCAGAGTCGACAAGAGCGCCACCACTGAATGCTCGTCCATCAGCATCGAGTCCCATCGTCATCTCATCGCCCGATGCTGGTGCCGGATCCACCTCCATGCCGGGCGCGACCGGCCGCCAATCGTCGCCTGTGACTAGCTCTCCGCTTCCATACGGTACGTCGCGGCACGCCGGTGCGAAGCACATCCCTGGAAGACCCCTGAACTCGATTGATGGGAAGGGCCGGACTCGAGCAACTGGACAAGGAACCAAGCCCTTGCGGATACAGGATGCTGGTCGGACGCGCATGACGTCTGACTCACTTCCGGCCACATTGTCTGGTAACGCTGGCAGGCCGCCGGCACGATCACGCCCTCGCGCAAGGTTCCAGGAGGACAGTTATTTGCACAGGCCTCTCCGATTGCCGAGGATATTACGGAACCAGCATGCCATCACTCAGTCCTACCGCGTGACGAAGTCTGCTAATGATGCCTCAGACAAGGCGAAACTCCCCCCGGCCAACCCGCCAACTACCAATGCCACTGGTGCCAGAAGTCAAATCAGGTCACGGAGCACCAATCACTGCGTGGACATTGATGACACCATTTTGTTCACACCGGATGCAGTTGACCCCTCCAACGAAGCGTTCTCCCGTTCTGAGACTGGCGTGCAACGCTGTGATTCTCCGCTCTTTAAATGCGATGCATTCCAATCAGACGTGCTTGACGACGAGCCCGAAGCTCGGACTGCCATCTCGTCGAGCTTACCAGATCCCTCGACCGGCACTTTCGGCGGTATCATCCTCTCGTCAGACTCAGGGGTAGAAATCAGCCAGGACCCGAAACCCCCTGAGCCATCCTCATCTCAGAATCTCACGGTGCTGGAGAAGATCCGCAAGCTGAATGAGGGCAGCGGTGCACCTGTGCCGCGTAAAAGGCGGCGGCTGTCCACGTCTGAACGTGCGCGTGTCTCGAGCCAAACCGACGCAAGTAGACCGCAATCTGACTCTGATGAATCTGCGCCACCATCCGTCCCCGCATCACAGGCTACCACGACAGCGAAGCGGAGTGCAGCATCGAAGCTGACTGCAGAAGAGCGCGCACAGCGCGCCGCCGAACGGCTGCGTCAGAAAGAGGAGCTCGCCCAGGCCAAAGCTGCTAATGCGAAAAAGCGGCACGAAGAACGAGAACAGAAACGCAGGCTTAAGCTGCAGGAGGCAGAGATGACGGAGGTCAATCGGCGAGCGACTGATCGCAAAAGAACCGTCCTTGAGGTCATCGTCCAACTATCGTCAGCACTGGACACACACTTCACAGAACTTGCGCAACAGTGCTTCCGGTCCGCTGAGGTCGAGTGCGAGGTCGTTGATGGCCTCGTACCCGAACTCATCACCTTCAAGCGGAAGGTCAGCAAGGTCTGGGACGCTTCTGCTTATACGTTCCGGCCAATCCCTCAACAGGTCGTCACTGAACCGACTGTAATCTGCGTATTAAAGGCCAGCAACCTGGCTCGGCTAGTCGCAGCAGGCCACGATGGCAACGTCGCGGAAGAGACGGTGGACTCGTTGGCAAAGAGGATTGAAGCTGCACACCCTGGCTGCAACCAGGTATACGTCATTGAGGGCATGGCCCACTATGTCAAAACCCGCGCGAGCAGGGCGCAAAGAGAGTTCGCAAACCAGGTCAGAGACGCCCTTACGCAGAGTGAGCCCGTGTCAGTGTCAGCATCAGCTCCAGCAGACAATTCTCGCCGCCGCGCCACTGCCACCAAACGCACCCCAGATGTCAATGAAGAGCACCTCGAAATGGCTCTTCAGCACCTTGAGGTCGAGCACTTTGCGAAGATCAGTCACACCGCTACAGTGGCTGAGACCGTCGCTTGGATCCTACGGCTGACAGAATACATGTCGCTCGTACGACATTCCCCTGAGCAGACGACCTTGGCAGATGCACAGACGTCCTTCTGCCTAAGTGCTGGTCAATTCACCACAGGCGCGGATGCCAAGGATGCCTACATCAAGATGCTCCAGCAGATGGGCGCCATCACGGAGCAAGCGGCGAAGGACATTGCCGCTCAGTACCCGACTCTCCAAAGCATCTTGCAGGCGTTCAATGCGCATGGGCCGCTGGCTCTGGCTGATACTGAACGCAGTCGCATATCTCAAGCACATGGACGACCGGTTCTCGGTGCCGCTATGAGTGAACGAATCTATGCGATCCTGATGGGCATTGATGCCGGCGCTTACATGTGAGAATGCTAGTCTCTGAAGCAGTACGTGGCGCCAGGTCGTTCAGAGCTCTACCATGATGAGCTACGATGATCTGATCACCCCGCCAGCCGCACATCGCTCCGCCCTCGGATGGCAGATCGGCGGCCTGAAGGTCAAAAGAAGGGTGCATCATTACTGAGGTTCGGAGAGATAGGCACAGTCCTGATCGGAGAGCCGTCACTTCAGCGCACTGCAGCTAGCGCCGCCAATGCCGCGAAGATGTCTACAATGCGGCTGTTCAGGACGGCAACCAATGGCCTGCATTCTCATCGGCCTGGTTGGACCCGATCAACCATTTCGTCATGGCGCAGGTGCAGTAGGGGCGGGCGCGGCAGCAGGGCCGGTCGCGACGACAGTGGCTGTCGCCGCACCTGCTGCTGGTGCGGACGCCGCTGCCGCGGCATCTTCCTGTGCCTGCTGAGCCTCGCGCTCCGCAGCAGACAATGGCGCAGCCGCTGCAGGCGCAGCCGCAGGTGCAGCTGCAACCACGCCTGTTTCCTGCCCTGCCGCCACGACATCCACCGGCACCATCCCAGCCGGCATGTTCATGTCTCCTGCCCGTCCAATGGGTCGTCGGCCATGCTTCACGAACTCTTCAATGACACTGACCCACTTCTGGGCTTCGGCTGCCGTGATGGCCTTGAAGTGCATGTCAAAGCTCATACTGGCCGCTGACATGGCGCCTGCCACGTTTTTGCCCTTGATGTCGAACTTGGAGCCGTCGTGCTTGGCTAGCTGGCAATCAGGCAGGTACAGGGTCATCTCAGGCGCCCAATCGTGCGTCACCGGACTGGCGTCCTTGAAGCCATGCAGAAAGCCGACCGGAGAGATCGCCCAGTAGCCATCCTCCCAGCCCTTGAGCATGACTCGGGACTTGCGTTGCAGATGGCCAGATACCAGCGGCTTGACCGTTGGGTGGTTCTGATCTGGATAGGACAGATCGTCCATGGACCGCGGCGGTGTATCCTGAGTGATGAGCGAGCCAGCATTGCGCTCGAAGAAGGCTGCCCACTCGAACTCGGCCGGTATGTTCGCGGCAACGGTGTTGATGGTGTTGTACACGTTCTTGACACCGTCCGCTTGCGCAGCCATCGTCTCATTCAGCCGAGCGATGGCGTTCTGCATGGTCTCAACGATGTGAGCCTCGTTCGTCCGCAGGCGCTCCTGCAGCGCCTTCAGCTCGCTGAGGTTCGTGTTCTCCTCGTTGATCTGCTTGTTGAACTTGTGCTGCACATGGCGGTCGATGATGAACGGGTCATGCGACTGGGCCGGCTTCTCGCTCGAGGACGTGTAATGGCTGGCCTGAGTGCCCAGATCGTCAAGGACTTTCTGCGTCTCGTGCCGGCTCTTTTCGACGCGCTTGTATGTCTTCGCACATGCGTCCGCCACCTCCTTGCCCTGAGTCTTGAGCTCGGTGTGCAAGGTGCTCAGAATGGGTAGCACGACTGTCTTGAGCTGGCGCTCGGTCTCGACATGCAGGTTTGTCACGTTCTTCCGAGATGTTTGATATCAGCGAGATGTCCACTCTACCTGGACCCTCAGCCGAGACGTTGAGATCGGGACGGATCGCGGCAACCGCATATGCACTTACCACCGTGTTGTCGTGCAGCGTCTTGAACAGGCCGGCAATGCCGTTGTCTCGGCTATCGAACTGGTCTCGCTCTCTTAGATCGTTGGCGACGGTCTGCGCAACCTTGCTCATTTCCTTGGCCTGGGACTTCTGGATCTTGGCCAGGCTCTCGCAGTAGTCCTCGAGGTTGGCGCATGCGTGCTTCCATGCCCGCAGGCGCTCGACGAGCAGCCGCGCGGTCTGCACTGACTTAGCAATCGTGTCTCCTCCGGTTCTGGGCGCGACCGCGCTGTATGGCGGCGGCGACGGCGATCGTTGCCGTGCCATCTTGTCCTCTGTCGGCAGCTGAAGGGTATGAAGTACTCACCGTTCCCTCTGGGAGCTCGCCATCTGCGAAGTTGAATGTCGAGGCGGTTGTGCTGGTGCGACTGGCCGCTGGCATGGTAGCCACGGACGCCGCCGTGGCCGTCGTGTTCGAGCGGTGGACAGACATGCTTTCCAAGTGAGCCCTGGTGCCACGGAAGTCTATCTCGGAGGTCTGTGTCCTGTGAACCAGGTACAAGCAGTAGCTTCGGCAGCAACAGAGTGCGTCTCTGGGTACGTCGGCACACGTTTGATCGCCAACCGGCTATGGCACGGCGCAAGGAGAGGCTCAGAGATCAGGACCAGGACCGCAACGGGATCTGATCGCGAGCACGCCCTCGGCCAACGCATTGCCAGCGCCAGAGTATTTATTGAGGGCCCGGCATTGCAGCAATAGAGATCTTCTGTCGCCGGGATTTCGACGTCCGTCAAAGTGGAACGGTACTTGTTGCTGATTACCGGGGCTGGCTGGGTCTGGTCATACAGCTGGTAATACCAGTACAGTTGCAGCCTGACAGAGCAGGCATCATCACCCTCCAGGTCTC
>JAGYHY010000155.1:0-14967 GCA_024244165.1 Ascosphaera acerosa | reverse complement strand
CATCTCGGCGATGTTCGACGAATTGGCGATGCTCCGCACTCGGACGTCATCAACTACCAGTGGCTTGTCAGGGGTGGGTGCGAATCGGAATGGACGCTGGACTGCGCGTCCAGACCGACGCAGTCAGCTCTGCGGACTCTTCTGATGGTGATGCTCATCTCGCCTACCGCGGAGGAGTCGCGATCGCGCCAGCTCCAGACCGGTGGTCTAGACTCTGGAGAGCCGCCGCTCGCTGGACGGCACGAATGCCCCACGAGCCTGCCCTCCTCCGAGACCTGGCCGCTCTAGCATCCGTACGAAGACCTGTCCTGCGCGCACGTGGGCGTGAGCACGCTGTTTGTCAGCAAATCCCCGACTAAGCAGAGTTTGACTCGAGTCTTTCGACGGCCAGCAGCTCAGCGCTGGCGAGGGTCTTGACGAGTCCTCAGCACTCGGGCAATGGTGATCGCGACTGGATTATGAGTCAATGTCTTACCTGGCCTCGGGCAAGTCGAGCTGGTGGTCGATGCGAGGGAAGGCGACAGCCCTACCCGCGATTCCCGCAGCCTAAGATCCAGTTGCGAAGGGCCTACTGTGGTTGGGTCAGAGCCACAAGACCCTTACCAGCTGCTCGGGAGATTAGATGGCGCCGATCTCGCCGACACCATTGTGCATGCAAAGCATGCTGATGCGACTCAGACAGTGCAACGCTGCCCTGCCTCTTCCTTGATGAGCTGCTGGCGCGATCCTTGCTGCAGATGCGGTACGACGCAATGACGCGCATCGCCGCTCGGCTCTTGGGGGGGGGGGGGCGAACGATGCCAATCAGTATACTGGCTACCTAGGATGCGGTTGGGATCGCCATGCTCTTGACAGCTCTTGACATCACTCGTGCTGCAGGCGCTGGGTTTGCCCGGCCCCCACGACCGTGTGTCTAACTACGCTCTACAAGGGTTCTCCCGTCGCAGGCTGCATATCACGCTGGCAGTCAACTTGACGTGCGCTAAGATACCGGACTGACAGTGCGGGCTTGACAGGTGGAAGTCTCAAGCGTCAATTATTGGTCTGAAAGTATCCGTGCATCTCCGGTGCTCAGCACAGTCGTCCCCGCACCAAGGCTTTCAACCGACTTGCGCGAGTCAGCATCGCTGCCTCAGCGCCTGTCCAGACTGTCCAGACTGCCCAGCGACTCCCTCTCCCTCCAACCTCGCGCGATGGCTTGCAGCGCCGCCGTGCGTCCAGTCTGGGACGTCAACTGTGGTACCGCGGAACGCACCCATTGAACGCCTGCCCAGAGCCCGCGGAAAGGGCCTCGGGCAGCCTAGAGGGCTCTAGACCTCAAACGGAGGCCCCTTCGCCCGCGCGATCTCCCCAGGGCTGCGCTATGCGGCCGCGTAGCTTAGCGCAGGAAGCGCGCGCGCGCCTCTCAGATGAAACATCGGTGAAAACTCTATGACCCCTTCTGGAGCCTAGGCCACCCGTTGTGTCTCAGGAGTGCAGCCTCAGGTCGGACGCGGGCCTCGGATGCGCTCGCCATGGACACGAGCCCGCGCTGCTCATGCAACCCTGCGACGGACTTCATGCGACTCGTGCTTCAGCTGGTGGAGCAAGGTGGATTGTGATACGGCCAGGCATGCCGCGCGGGCGGCATGCTCGGTGACTACGCCCACATCACGGCAGTGCCAATTCCCATGCGCCGCTAGCGACCAACTAGGTATAGACTGGGAATTGCTTTGACAGAGTACGCAGCACGCCTGCACGTTGCAACGATTGGCTGCAAATTGCAGGCGTGCTGGCTGGCATGGCTACGCCGCGCACCACACGGTGACGGCGCGGACACCTGCGAAGTCTGTGTGCTGTGACGACCGGCACCAGTCGATCTGTCAAAGGACCCTAGTAGCCAGACCCAGGAGCCCGCCGGCACCAAGACCCGATTTGTTCGACGCAGCAAGACATGCCTGCAGCACAAGCTGAATCACTGCTGCTGGCTGCATGAGGCTGCTTACGACCTTGAGAACGAGGGCTGCATGTGGGCTTGGAGCTCTCTTCCCTGCGCAGGCACATGCGCCGCCGTACAATCGTTTGGTTTGGTGACTGCGCGCTAAAGGCGCACCCTGGCAAGGGGAATTGACCCGAGCTTAGGGGGCGTATGGCTATCACTCAGCCTCCAAGGACGGTACATACGTGCCCTTTGAATCGCACGCTCGCTTGACACATGTTGCTCAGAGGACGCGTTGGCTGCGGGCCACATTTTCCGATGTGGCGCTGCACTCGAGGATGCGGCTCTCTGCCACCCACATCCAAGCACGTACTTCGCAACGGGCTGCTCCAAGCGGCGGGCGAAGGGCTGGCGCTTTCTCAGCTGGACCCACTGTTGCGCAGATCGCGGCTTCGCCCTGCGCCGCGTTACACTGCCCGTCCTTGCCCTGCCCTCCCCTCGCCTGTCTTAGCCGGTGCTGGCACGAGGCCAGGGGAGGGGGGGAGGGGAGGATGAACATCCAACGCTCCTTTGACATGGCAGGTTTCGCAGGTGCCTGCATTCTGTTGGCTCAGCCCGGGAGCCAGGGGAGGCCGAGAAGCCTTACTCTGCGGGATAATCTCTACGCAGGGGTGGGGACCCGTTCTCGGAGGAGTCATTTTCCTTCGACCTAGCCCTGGTGCCGCCCACCCATGCTTGTCCACCCCAGCCGGCCCAGCGCCTCGCGTCCCATGCCTCTACCGCCGCAAAGACCGGTCCACACGACGCTGCCGCTACTGCTTCAAGGAAGTAACATAGTCAAGTATTTATATCGGAGCCTTCGTCCCATGATTATTGGCTTGGGAAATAAACACTCCCTGTGATCAAACGCCGCTCATCTCCTCCTCGACGGACGCGCTGATTTCTCGAGTGACGATTGCTTCCTTGTTTCCTACGCTCCGAAGCACGTGCACTCGACTACATTCCTTCAGACTTTCCTTCCTTTTTGCACGAACCGAACGCCGGCTCCCTGATCTCTCACAGTCGCCGACATTACGATCTTACGATCAGCTATTGTCTGCGCTGCATTAGCCTAGCTCTCGAGCATATCGAAATTCGTCAGGCTAGTCAGGCTGTGACGCCGGGTCCACGTCGAGGACATCAGAGAGGCATCGATTGCTTCAAATACAGCTCCTTCAATCAGCGATCCTTCAACGAGATTTCACCCCGCCAATTGATCACCATCAATCACGGGAGCTCCAGCTTCGTCAATTAGACATTGAAGCAACCTTTTCTCGAACTCAACCCCCTGAATTGAGCTAGTCTCTTCAGGAGTTACACGACGAAAAAGCTTGTTTCCAGCAGAACTCTTTGTGACAATCGCCCTCCACAATTACAGCAATGGCTCCCATCATGAAGTCTGCCACCCTTGCCGCTGGCCTGTTCTCTGCCGCGGCAGTTGCCTTCCCTACGAACCACGGCCACGTCCACCACGACAAGCGCGCCGTCGCCACCGTCTGGGAGACGTACACCCACGTCGTGACCGTCACAGTGACCGAGAACCCGACGTGGGCGGCGCCTACTCCTGCCGCCCCACCTGCGGCGCCGTCCTCGCCCGCTGCTCCCGAGCAGCCGTCGCAGTACAGTGCTGCACCCGTTGAGGAGACGCCTGCTGCATCCCCTGCTCCTGTTGCCAGCTCCTCTGCTGCGCCACCACCACCACCACCTGCGCCTTCCTCCTCTTCCCCGGTGGCACCTGTGGTGCAGCCAACCCCATCTCAGCCTGCTCCTGTCGTGAGCTCGCCGGCTGCCACGCCCTCGCAGGCGCCTGCTCCCGTGGAGACGCCAGTGCAGTCCAGCCTCGCTGCTCCTGCGCCCGCAGAGTCGACCCCCGCTCAGGCCGTGCCGTCGCAGCCGGCCGCGCAGCCGAGCGAGGCCGCGCCGTCCCAGCCCGCCGCGCAGCCCAGCGAGGCCGCTCCCGCTGCCCCCAGCGGCACCCCCAACTCGCATGCCTCGACTCCCTTCGATGGCAAGCACGTCGGCAAGATCACCTACTATGATCCCGCTGGTGGCCTGACCTCGTGCGGCACCACCTTCGACACCAACACGCAGAACGTCGTCGCGCTGAACATGGCGCTGTCCGGCCCCGCGTCCAACAACAACCCGCTCTGCGGCCGTCAGATCAGGGCCTCGTACAACGGCAAGACCACCGTCGGCACGGTCGAGGACAAGTGCGCCGGCTGCGACCCCAACCACATCGACGTGTCCGCCAAGATGCTCAAGGAGCTCGGCATCGTCGACATGGCCGAGGGTGTTGAGTGGGAGCTGCTGTAAGCTGCCCCATCGAGCGCCGTGAACGCACCTCCCCGCGGAGGGCTGGGTCTCCTCTGCCTCTCACGATGACGCTCATCCTCCGAGACACGTGACACGTTCTTGACGACTGGTCTTGCGCCGATTCCTCGCCACTTCGCCGCTCTGCCGCTAGAAAGCCCGCCACCCTTCCCACTTGCTTCCCTGCTCTGGGGCGCGCGGCGCTTCAGCGCGTGAATTGCTTCCCATTGCGTCTGTCTTTGCTTATCATACCCACAACCGCACTGTTTTTGACCTGTATGTCCCCAGGTGCCTGGTGTACTCTCAATGGACAACCCCTTCCAACTGGATCTCTGGACCCCCTGCACCTGGCGCTGGCCAGCCCGGCGTAGTCTCCGTCACTCTCAAGCAGCGTAGCCCGAGGACAGCACGTGCATTGCGAGGCATGCCATGCTATATTTAGCGCTCACGCTAGACCGTTCTCGGCCTGCTGTAGCCGCAGCAGCCGCGCTAGCCGCGGTCGCCCCCTTTACTGCTAAGCGCGATAACCGCGCAGCGCGGCCGCCGTAAGCGGGGCGAATCGAGGCAACGCAAGACTGGCGCGCAACAAAAAGTTACGGCGAGCAGCGCGCAGCGAAGAAGACGCACCTGGTGTCGCTGCGGGATCAGCCAGCCTGTCTGCAGTCGAAGGGGCACATCCGCGCCCACATCACCGTCCCGCGAGTCACAGCAGCAATGCCTACCCGACTACACAAGAACCGCAAGGCGCGCGGCCACGTCTCTGCCGGCCACGGCCGCATTGGCAAGCACCGCAAGCATCCTGGAGGTCGTGGTATGGCCGGTGGTCAGGTGAGTGATGCAGGGTGTGAAGTGGCAGCGGTCCCGCACGAAGAAGATGGGGGCCGGCCAAGGAGATGCTTGCGACTGGACCTGTGGCGGTTGGGATGAGTTCGGGTGGCGCTGGCTCGGCTGGTCTCGTCTCGTTCATACTGGCAGTTGGAGACTGTTTGCCTGTGAATCCTGCCACGAGGGAGAGACGAGGCTTGCTCTGTCAAGCGCGCAGTCGAGGGCAATGCAGCGCCTCGCCCACCTAGCCAGGCCTTGGTCGGCGCAGTCTCTCAGTGGTAGTGACACTCAGCTAACCACTGGCTTCACCCGATAGCACCACCACCGCACGAACCTCGACAAGTACCACCCCGGTTACTTCGGCAAGGTATGCACCACTACCTATCGCTGACCCGCCTAGCAAGTGCATCCGCTGACCTCTATGCTTAGGTCGGCATGAGGCGTTTCCACCTCCTGCGCAACCAGCTCTGGAAGCCGTCTGTCAACCTTGACAAGGTACGAGCGCTCGTCCACTCGCGCAGAGTCCTTTACACCGTTGTGCATGCACGCGTCTCGTCAGCATAGGCTAATGCGGCCCTCTCCACAGCTCATGGCGCTGGTCCCGGAGGAGACTCGTGAGAAGTACCTCTCGGCGGATGCGCCGAAGGACCAGGCTCTTGTCCTGGACCTCCTCTCCCTCGGCTACTCCAAGCTCCTTGGCAAGGGCCGCCTGCCCAACATCCCGATGGTTATCAAGGCTCGCTACGTGAGCAAGGAGGCCGAGCGCAAGATCAGGGAGAACGGCGGCGTTGTCGAGCTCGTCGCGTAAAGGCGCACCATCTCATCGCGACCTCACGAACCGTGCATGCATGCCACGCCGTTACGGCTGCGCAATTTCGTCGAACAAATCCTTGCACTCGATCTTGCTGAGTGACGCGCGGGCCGTGCCGGGTGAAGTGCACTCCGGTGCTTCGCCGATGCTTGCTTGGCACAGGCTAGGGACCAGCTGGCCTTTGCGGTCGTGTCGCAGGCGCGGCTGCCTTGACGCCGTGCGATTCGGTGAAGTATGCTGCCTCTGCGATCTGCGCCCGAGCATATAGCAGAGGCCCGTGGCGGCCTATACCCGCAAGGCTGATGATAATGAGATGAGCATGGCGTTCTGGATGCGACAGGCATGTAGCTGAGCTGTGTGTCGGCTCATTCACCGGGTGTCTCTTAGCCGGCTTGTCCTGTTACTCTCGCCGTAATCTCATCCACCTCATACTCCATACGTCCATGTGGTCAACGTAGCGAAGTTCAGCGTAGTGGCCACCACCCTCACACTGCATCTTCCACAGCTGAGGTTGATATGGCATTCCCAGGCCTTCCGCGCCGTTCAAGCCCCATGTGCTCCGTGTGTCACGCTGCTGCTCGCGTGGTCGACTCTCGTTCTGCAGCTCCACCACGGCCATGAAGTCATCGCCGCGTCGCAAACGCCCGAGCGCAATGGGGCCGAGTCGGCTAACCACGCGGCCCTGAGAACAGCATCCATCATCTGTGGTGATTGCTGGTGGCAGTCAGCAACGTCGTGTCCGTCCCTGCCAACCTGCGAGCTCAGGTAGAGTCACCTGCACTGCGCATCACCATGTTCGCCGCAAAGCAATCGGCCCGCGCGGCTCGGACCTGCGTGCGCCAGGCGCAGCGGCGCTACGCCTCGCACGCCCACGAGCATCACCACCATGCTGAGCCGGTCAATGTCAACCTGAAGGTAAGCCGCCAATTGGCGATTGCTGCAAGTTCACCGCCGATTGAGGAAGCTTGAGCTGATCTGCGTTGCGGCGATTCCCCAGCCGAGTCTGTTCATCACCCTTGCGGCGCTGCCGTTGGGGTACTCCCTCTACTCCTGGGCCAACTCCAACCCGGATGCCAAGCCGGTGATCACACGCCTGATCGAGCGGTTCACGATAGCTGAGGAGAAGCTCGCTCAGAAGAACCACATCCATACCCTGGCTGCCGAGCGGGCGGCCTTCGACAAGCAGCTGTTTGCCGGGTGCAAGCCGGACATGAACCTGCAGCTATTGATGCCTGAGTGAGTCGTGAGACGGGTCCTACTCGCTCGCAATGTGGCTGACTGTTCCCGCAACTGCAGGATGATGAACAGCTCGGGAACCATGAACGTCCCGGCCGGTCATGGCAATGACCTAGCTGGCGTTGTTGCGTACTATAACGCAAAGAACGCGAGCTTGGAGCAGGCACGCCAGGCGCGGATGGGGAATGGCAAGGTCCAGTCGATATACGACCATGCTTTCTGAGGGATACGCAGGTGGAGGAACCATGTGTACATAACCGCGCGGCTGCTCGGTCGGCGAGGCAGAGCAAGGCAACATACATACATGCATGCACATACATATCCAAAGGCTTGCGGAGCGTACAGCGCAGCTCGACGCATCTCACCAGCTCACGAGTCCTCGCTCACGATCGAAGCCGCCCCTCAGCTGTGTCTCAGGCTTGACCACCTTGCCCTTCAGCACGGTGTGCTTGACGATGCCCTCGCATTCTTCAGGCCGTACCCTGGCCAGCCAAATGCACTGTGCCGCTCCGGCATCAGCCGTCGTCGTCGTCTCTCGCCCGTCCTTCTCTTCCTGGCTTTGCCCGCTCTCCTTGTACCAATTGAAGTCGCGCCTCCGATATATGATGACGTTGGCGGAGAACTTGTGCCCCCCGACATGCGAGATGAAGTAGACGGCCACGCCGCCGGGCCGGTCATCGTCCGGGTCGCGGTGCAGGCCGAGGGGCCGGAGATAGCGTTCGAACTCCTTCCTGAGCAGGGGCGCGGACTGACCGCAGCGGGCGTCGCGGGTCTTTTGCGAGCAGAGCAGGATCACTGCTGCGTGGTTGCAGGGGTGTGATGTGAGCGCTGACGGCGACGAGGGCGGCGGGAAGCCCCATCGCGCGTCGAGTGGCGTTGTAGTTGTGGGTGCATGGTTGACGAACCCAGTGATGAGATCGCCAGCCGATTGAGGGGTGACGTGCTCGATCCATTGGAAGGCGGGCAGTATCAAGACCCTCGTTGGTCGCTTGCCGTCCTCTGCATCATAGTACTCATCAGGCACAGGTATGTCCGAGGCAGAGAGTTTGAGGTCCTGTTGTAGCCAGGTAGTTA
Organism: Ascosphaera acerosa; assembly: GCA_024244165.1. Taxonomy (NCBI): domain Eukaryota; kingdom Fungi; phylum Ascomycota; class Eurotiomycetes; order Onygenales; family Ascosphaeraceae; genus Ascosphaera; species Ascosphaera acerosa. The sequence continues at coordinate 6,754 of JAGYHY010000155.1, read as the reverse complement.
GCGCCGGACATCACAAGGGGCAAGCGGGCCACGCCCTCCATTTGGAAACCCACCCCGTTCGTCGGCTTCGGAGCCTTGTGCTCGATCGCGCGCACCACACTGCCCTTCTCATCTGCAATGTCGCGCACCCAGTCCGTCTTGCCCGTGGCCACCAGCACGTGTGTCGCCCACTCGTCCACCTTGCCGTACAGCTTGGCGGTGGTGTCGATGTCGAACTTGGCCGGGTACCTGGTCGTGCATGAGGCGCAGTCGTGCGCGCAGTCCTCGCCGTCGACGGCGGGGTCGACTTTGGCGAAGAGGTCGTCTCGCGACGCCCGCCTCGGCCGTGCTGTCGCCTCTGCCTCCTGCTTGCCCTCGCCGCCGTCCTCTGTCCTCCCTCGCAGCAGCTTCGACTGCAGGAACGCCTTCATGGTGCACGGCTGCCTGCGCGTGGCACAGGGGTTCGGTGCGACAGGGCCGAAGAACGGGTACGACTGGCCTTGGCCTCGAGGACGGCAAGCTGGCGCACGCAGCGTCAGAGACGGTGGCTACATATGTGGTACTGAACCTGTAGATATAGCCCCGATGCTTTCTGATGCCGATTGCTCTGCCGAAGTTGCTGAGGTAGAGGAGCTATCGCAAGCGGCGACACGGCGCTCCAGCTCTGACTACGAGGACCGCTCTCCATAACTCCTCGTATCTCCGTGCTAGCAGCTCGGCGGCACGCCCAGCTCGCCAGGCACCGACGGTGATGACCCCGAAGACAGTCGCATAGGCTGCTGCAGCTCGCAGTAGGTTGGCGATGCGCGCCGACAGAGCGTGAACGGGCTACGCCCGAGCTGTCAGCCGGCTGATCGTCGAGCTGGAACTGACGGGTACTCCGTGAAGCGCATCACGACTGGTTGGAACTATAGAACTGAGGCCGAGCGGACTACGGCACGCGCAACTGATAGGCAAGGTTGCGGGGCTGCAGGTCCAATGCTGCCTACACAGGCAGTCTTCCCAATGGCAACATGACGGCTTTCGGAAGTATCTGCCATGAATGGCAGAAACGTGAGCATTGTGCCCCTGATGAGACGTGAACGGGATTTTGTCTGGAGGCTTCCGAGCTCAGAGGGCGCGTCAGCCGCCCCGTTAAGGCACTGCCGGCCGTCGTGAGTCCTTAGGCACAGACGAGAGCGAAGCGATGACTGGGGTGGTCATATTGCATCGGTGGCACAACGTTCCCTCCAGCATGTGATGAGTGTTAGATCTAGCAATTTCAAGGAGTGAGGCGATCTAACTTGGGACAGTGGGCGCGCTGATCGCAGGGCGTAACGTGCTGCTATGCCCGAGTATGTCACTACTTGGCCGCTATGCCGCTCAGCAAGCAAGGACTATCTGATTTCCGGGGCTGGCGCAGTCGTCACCGTTATGTCGGCAGACCGGCCGCGCAACTGCTTGATCCGACGCCACGCTAGTCTGTCCTGCTGACGCACAGCATCGAATCGGATGAGGGCCCCGTCATGTCCACAGCTCGATCGCAACAGCGTGCTGCCCAGCCCTGCAATGGGTGCGTACTGCATCTCCCCAACGGCGCCGAGACACCACGTGCTTGTAGTGAGTCAGATCAGGTCACCGTGTCGTTATCGCACGTGCCATGGCGAAATGTACGTTGGGCGAGGCGTCGCGAGTGAGAAGGCACCGCTGCACATGCGCTGCGCGGGGCCGATGAGCGATGGAGTATGTACTGGCAAGGCAGTGTGCAGAGTGTCGACGTGCGCAACGCCGATGGGGCGACGCCCTAGTTCAGCGCGATTGCCCCTCGCCGATTCGACTGCACATGCAGGAATGCTTGGAATCCGCAGAACACAGCAAAACCCTGTACGGTGCGCACCGCGTTGCGGTCAGCACATGGCTCGCTGCTCGCCAGCGGTGAGTGTGTGAGGCAGGATGCTTACAGCGTATATCAGCACGGCCACGAAGATGGAGCCAGCGACGGCGCGACCATCCTTGGGGTCGTCGATGGAGCCGGTGAAGGCGTGGTTGTTGCTCTGGAGGAGCGAGAACGGGTCCTCGGTTAGCAATCTCGCTGTGGCGCCGATAGCAGATCCCAAGGCGAGCCGGAGCACGCAGCCCACCTTGAACAACGAGCCGATCACTGATAGTATGACCACGGCGAAGAGAGATATGATGAAGCTACACCGGGCGTGTCAGCTCGCAATGCCCAGGCTCGCAGTCGGAAACGCCGGCGGAGCACGGCGCAACCAGCACGCACCAACTCCAAGCACCCAGAACGCCGACCACCGGCTTCATCGTGGCGGCCGTTGTAAGGTCACGAAGCCGATACTGGGAGGGAACCGATCAGGTGGTGTGACGCGGGGGCCGTCCGTATACCGCTGATGCCTGTGCGACTGGCCTGCACGAGTGTCCCTGCGGACCAGCGACGGGCAGCACTGACTCGACCTCCTGATAGCCGCGCGATGGCCTGGCCTAACCTGACAGCTGCCGTGCACGCCTCCGCCAGCGTGACGAAGGAGCGGCGTCAGTAACCATGTAGCAGGAGCAGGCGTCGGTGCACTGCGCTGCGCTGCGCGGTCAAAGTGCCGGTCTGGAGGATGACGTCAGCCGGGGCGAAGGGCCCTGGTGGTACTGCACCTGGGTAGTCTGGGTCGGGTCTGCTCACCTGACTTGGGTCGCGGGCACGGGTCGATTAAGCAGTTCGCCGCAGCTCGTGGTAGTGGCCGAGGTATCACTGCGCGAGCTAGCCATTGGGCTCACAGGGGACTGCGAGGCGGTGGACTGGTAACGCAGGCTCTTGCAACGCTGCTATGCTGCTTGCCGTTGGAGGAGCAGCTCCAGGACCCGTGAATGAGCTTAGGGCTGTACATACAGTCACGACCCTAGCACGTACAGTATCTGAGCAGTGATGCAGCAGTGCGAGGAGCCCACAGATGCTGCGCTGAATTTGCAGCCTTGGGTCCAGCTCGAGGCGGACGAAAAGTGCTGCTGCACCGGGTCTGAGCACGGGGACAGGCCCTGATGGCGGCGCCTGGACTGTCATGACATTGACTTGCGCCGTTGCTGACAAGTGTTCGGCGTGGGGTGCGAGGGGTGCAAGGTAGCGTAGCCGGCGAGCCCCTCACACGCCATGCTGAGGCGCCGTGCTCCGCAGCTGACCTACGTAAGCATCATATTGGCTAGCTGTCAAGCGAGCTGCGGCCACCTGCACGTCCAAGCTCCTATCCAGCTTTTGCATGCCTCCGCTGCTGCCATCGCGTTGCTGCGCAGTCGCAGGGAGCGCGTTACTGCAAAGCAGTCTACCACCGGCACGGCGGCTGAAGCGCACGCTGGGTTTAAGCATCCGGCAGTCTACCCGGATTCGGTACAGGATCATCACGCCCGTTGCCAGCCATGGCTTTTTACGCCCGCAAGTTTTGCTTGACCACCACGGGTCAGCACCCGCTGCGATCGCTGGCGCCGGCGCCGGCGCCGGTATGAAGGGTCTCGCGGTGCGGCGACGAGCGACGATGACGCCACATCATGAAGGCGAGGCCGGGAGGGACCCTTAGCCTCCATCTGGTCGCCGATCATGGCTGCGGTGGCTGAAGGACGTCACTGTGACTAGCGCCGCTCAGCCAGCCGAGGGTACGGCAAACACCATCGCCACCGTCCTTGCCGTTACCGTTGAGCGTCCTGCGCAGAGATGGTGGCGCTCGCGCTGGGACTGGCGAGCGCGGCGTCTGCCCCGGCGACGCTGGCGAGCGTCGCGGCGTGGAGCTCTGCGGGGGTGGTCGGAAGCTGCGCGCGGCTAGGAGCCTGCTACCTGGCCAGGAGGGGCGTCTCAAGTGTCTGTAAGTCATCTGCAACGCGCATCATCCCCGGAAGACAGCGGCGACCTTGCCAGCTCGAGACGAGACTGACCGACCTCAACTCGCGCCCAGGCCAGACCACTCTCTCCAACTTCACTCGCGGACGGTTCATCACAGACGAGAGCGAGAACCTCGCGAAGCGGCGCATCCGCTTCAACCTCGAGGCGCTATGCGACGCCGCGGCGCGCGCCAGCGGCGCGCGCAAGTGCGTCGCCATCACCAAGTACCCAGAGGGCATGTTCAACAAGGCGTACCTGCTCCGCATGGACGACGGGCGGCAGGTCGTCGCCAAGCTGCCGAATCCGAACGCGGGGATCCCCCGCCTGACGACCGCCAGCGAGGTCGCGAGCATGGACTTCTTCCGGCGCGTCACCGGCACGCCGGTCCCGAGGGTCCTGGACTACTCTGCCGACGCGGGCAACCCCGTTGGATCGGAGTATATCATCATGGAGAAGATGGAGGGGGTTGTGCTGTCGTCGGTGTGGAGCAAGCTGTCGTTGGACGCGAAGAAGAGGGTCGTTGCGAAGCTGCTCAAGCACCACAAGGCCTGGGCGGACGTCACCTTTGAGCAGTACGGCAGTCTGTACTTCCCGCAGGACCTCGGTCTGAAGGAGGGTGAGCATAGCGGCGTTCTGTATACACAAGGAGGGGAGGATATCAGGAACATCGACTACGTCGTTGGCCCGGCTGTGGGTCGCGAGTGGACGTCCGAAGGGAAGAACAGCCTGGTGGCCAACAGGGGGCCTTGTAAGTCTGCGTGCTCCAATGCGAAACGGAGTGGACTCTTTGACCGCCGACTAACCCACCTCTGATACCAGTTGGAAGCGTTTTGGAGTACAAGCTCGCCGCCCTCGAACGGGAACGGCAGGCCATCGTCAATGCCAACGAGTCCTTCCCGCGGCAAGCCGGCATGATCTGCGGGCCCGATCCATTCTACCAGTCCACAGCAGACAAGAAGTTCAAGGCGCTGCAGGAGTACGCCGCGCTGCTACAGCACCCTGATATTGTCTTCCCTGCCGAGCGCCAGGACGCCTTCAAGGGCCACATCTGGCACAACGACCTGCACAGCGAGAACATCTTCGTCGACCCGAACGACTACACCACCATCACGGGCATCGTCGACTGGCAGTCTGCTCAGATCGCCCCTCTCATCGACCAATGCCTTGACCCGCACCTGTTTGCCTACGGCGGCCTCGACGTCGGCTACGACACCGTCTCCATGATGCTCCCCGGGAGCATGAACACGTGGAACACGGGTGCCAGGAGCGCGTTCGTGGACAAGGCACTGATGGCGTCCTGGCGCGCAGGCGTCAAGCGGGAGATCCCGCGGCAGCACAGCGCCCTGGCGTTCAAGCAGACCACCGTCGGCCACATCCTGCATCTCGCGCGCCACCTGCTGGGGCCGAGCGAGGCGCACCTCGCCGTGTGGATCAAGTTCCTGCGCGAGGACTGGCAGTCCGCGCGGCCGGGCGCGCCCTTCCCCGTCCCGTTCGCGCCGCTGCGGCTGCAGGAGATCGCGACGGACGTGAAGCGCGCGGGTTTCAGCATCGACGCCACCAGCGACCTGCGCAAGAGGCTGGCGAGCCGGTTGGGAGAGGACCTGTGGCCTGACACCGGCATCATCCGGGCCGACAAGTACGAGCATGTCAAGCAAGCACTGGGGGTGTTGAAGAAGGAGGTGATGGATCGGTACTTTCCGCTCGACGCGGACAGCGCTGCTCGCAAGGACAGGGAAGCGTTCGAGAGGGAGTGGCCGTTCTAGGGTATCAGGTCAGTTGGAGAAGCGGTGGGTTGGGGTAAGGTGTGCTATGAATGTAGATACGCTATCTGCTACTCATCAACTCATGCCATTTTCCGTCGTGCCTCAGAATGATTCTCCGTTGATTGGACGTCGCATTCGAGACACCGGCAGCCTTCTCGCCCAAACAAGCAGTGGCTGTCACTCCCTGGAGAGTAATCGCGCCAGGGCGGACGCGACTTCGCCGATTGCACAGCCAGCTAGAGCAAGCCCGGGATCATCACGCTGCGCTTCTTCTTGTACTTGTCGCCAAACAGCTTCCTGTACCGCTTCTCCTTGCCCTTGGCCCAGAGGTACATGGTGTAGCCGCCGACGGAGATGAAGATCAGCACCGACCACGAGCAGCCGGAGACGAGCCAGATGCCGAGCCAGGCGACGATCTCGAAGAAGTAGTTGGGGCAGGTGACGACGTCGAACCCGAAGCCGCGGGGGATCTCGCGGGCGTTGCTGCCGGGCTTGCGCAGGTTCTTCAGCGCGAGGTGGCAGTTGAAGTTGGCCAGCTCGCCGAGCACGAAGAGCGCCAGGCCCGGGTAGAGGAGGTAGGGGTTCGGGGCCGCGGTGGCCGCCTTCGCGGTGGGGGAGTAGACCCAGTAGGCGATGTTGACGCCGGAGAGCAGCCAGTAGTGCGCGGAGTTGCGGAAGATGTTCCACGCGGGCATCGTGGCGATGCCGAAGCGGTGCACGAAGATCGTCTCCAGCTCGCGCTTGATGAAGTGCAGCTCAAGCGAGGATTGAGGAGGAGTATGGGAGACGCGCACGGGAAGAAGAGAAGGGACCAATGCATGCGCCGGATCGGCCTGGCTTGGCCTGGCCTACCCTCCTCTGTCCCCTCTCGTCTTCCTCACGCGTTGCCTCTCTTAACCCTCGACACACACACACACACACACACACGATCTCCGTCGCGACGCTCCGCTACGAGCAAGCAGCAGCAGCAGCAGCAGCCGCAGCAGCTCCACTCGCCTCGTGCACACCAGAGCCACCAGGGCCACCAGGGTCACCAGGGTCACCAGGGCCGAGCGAGCGGCAGGCGGCAGGCGGCAAGCCGGCACGCTACATACTCTCCATATGTCGGATCGGCACAGACGCGCTCGCCGCGATCTCTTCAGACAACTCGCTGCGCGTCTTC
>JAGYHY010000154.1:0-15007 GCA_024244165.1 Ascosphaera acerosa | reverse complement strand
CGCACTGCCTCTGAAGACTGGACCAGCTATCGCGCCGGGAACAGGGCCTACAATTCCGGGCTCCAGCAAGCCCGCACGCTCCCGATCGCCGCACCGCCGCCAATGCCCACGAGGAACGCGTCTCGCGCACACGGCGTCTGTATCCCGCGCTACGGCGCCGCCGCGAACTCCGTCGCAAGCAAGGAGGGCGACATCTACTTCATGGGCGGCCTGATCAACGGCAGCGAGGTCAAGGGCGACCTGTGGATGTTCGAGGGCGCGGGCGCGTCCGCCGTGCTCTCCGCCGCGAAGGGCGACGCCAGCGTCGTCGGCATCCACGGCCTGGCCGCCATGCCGTGCTACCCCGTCACCAGCGCGACGGAGGGCCCCGGCCCGCGCGTCGGCCATAGGAGCCTGCTGGTCGGCAACGCATTCATCGTCTTCGGCGGCGACACCAAGGTCGAGCCCAACGACCCGCTCGACGACACGCTGTACCTCCTGAACACGTCTTCGCGGCAATGGTCGCGCGCGATCCCACCTGGCCCGCGCCCCAAGGGCCGCTACGGCCACACGCTGAACATCGTCGGCAGCAAGATCTACGTGTTCGGCGGCCAGAGCGACGACGGCAGCTTCTTCAACGACCTCATTTCCTTCGACCTCAACGCCCTGCAGAAGGCCAGCAACCGCTGGCAGTTCCTCGTCGAGAACACCGCCAGCGCAGCGAACGGCGAGATCCCCGTCGACGAGGCCACTGGGAAGCTGAAGGTGCCCCCTCCCCGCACCAACCACACCATGGTCACTTTCAACGACCGCCTGTGGCTGTTCGGCGGCACGGATGGCGTGCACTGGTTCAACGATGCGTGGGTGTACGACCCACGGACGAACACGTGGACCTCGATCGACTACGTCGGCGTCACTCCGACGCCCCGCGAGGGCCACGCCGCCGCCATGGTCGGCGATATCATGTACGTCTTCGGCGGACGCAACAGCGCGCTGGAGGACCTCGACGATCTAGTCGCGTTCCGCTGCACCCAGCGGCGGTGGTATACGTTCCAGAAGATGGGCCCCGCGCCGAGCCCGCGGTCCGGTCACGCAATGAGTGTCGTCGGGCGCTGGATCGTCGTCATCGGCGGTGAGCCCAACGGCGAGGAGAGGGAGGACGACGAGCTCTCCCTCGTCTACGTCCTCGACACCGGCAAGATCAAGTACCCGGACAGTCCCGCCGCGTACCCCGGCCAGTCGCCGCCGAACCACCTCATCCACCCCATGAACCAGCGCACGATGAGTCCACATGGCCGCGAGCCGCCTCCTGCGGCAGCCGCAATGCAGCGAAGAGTCGTCTCGCCGACTGGAGCAGGCCGAGCGATCGGTCCGGCGCCGCAGGGGCAAGGTCCGCAGGGGCCACCTCACGGTCCGCCTCAGGGCCCGCCTCCCGCCACCAACGCACCGTCGCAAGACGGGGCGCATGGTCGTCCGGGCCCGTCGCCATCCGCTGTAGGCCCGTCGGGCGTCAGTCAGGCTGGCGGTGGCGACCCACGCAGTCAGCAGCGGTCCCCGTCGGGAGGCGCGCAGCCGCCCTTGCGGTCGCCACAGCATGCTCCCGTTGCGGCAAATGCCGGACCGGCCCATAGCGGCGGCAACAGAGATGCCAACGGGCGTCCTGCCGATCGACAGCCTCCGCCGCAGCAAGCGGCGAGACCGCGAGTAGCCTCGCCGTCCGCGGGAGGTCGGCCCACACCGCAAGGGCATGAGCCTGCAGCCCAGGCTCAGGCTCAGAACTCGACCGGGGATGGGAGGAGTCAGACGCCGACCAACCTAGCGGCCAAAGTGGCTGAAGGGGCTGGACTTGAGTTGGGATCCCAATCGCAGCAGCAGCGACAGCCATCACAAGCGGCGGCAGCCAACGGCTCGACTGATGCCCGCACTAGTGCTGAAGAGACCCGTGAAACACAGCCTCAGTCAGAAGATGGAGGGATTTCGCAGCAAGGAGTTGGCCGAGGGTCCGGCATGCCCCAGGCGAACAAGAAGTCCACCCATCTCTCAACCGCGCCTGGTGGTCCCAGGGCCACCTCGCCTGCGCTGCCAGCCAGACAGCAGCAGCCTGGTCCTGGTCCTCGCCCAAGAGTCATGTCAGTAGGACCCATGTCCGTGCCATTGAGCACTCAGGAGGCAGGCGTGGCAGGATCGCGTCAATCAGCCATGCCGAACATCGACATCTCTGCCGCGAGTCCGCGATTACCTGTTGAGGCTACGCCTCAAAGACCTCTGGCTGCACCCGCTGCCCTCCCTGCGACTCATGCTGGCGCCGAGGCACCTCGCACAGAACATCAGCAAAGCCAAGCGTCCCGTCGTACGCCCTCGACCGCAACATCAGTATCACACTATACAACCACCAGCACGGTCAGTGCTGCCACCATTCCCCCACCACACGCCGCTCACCACCCCGAGCAGGGTGATCTTCAGCGCAGCACCTCGTCCTCCTCTGACCCGAAGTCAGCGGCACGAGCCATGGAAGCAGGCGAGGCCGCCCCGTTGCTCAGGTCACCGAGCGGTCACCGGCGACGACTAGGCAGCGTCAGCTCTGTCGGCAGCAGGAGTCGCGACAGCATGTTCAGCGTTGGCGCTCCCGGGCCCGCCACGCATGATGGTGGAGAGGTTGTCGAGGACTCGCTCCTTTCCGTCGCTGCCGCTCCGCTGTCAACAAGTTCGAGCTCGTCAGCACAATCAGCGCAGCAGCAACAGCAACAGCAGTCGACCGCAGAGCTGAAGCGCAACTCAAAACGGGTCAGTGCCATCGATCTAGATGCGCCAAAGAGCCCGCGACTAACTCCGCATCAGGAAGCTTTGATGAGAGAGCTAGACGCCGTCAAGCGCAAGAATGCTTGGCTCGCTGGCGAGCTCGCATTGGCCCGCAAGGCTGGCTATGTCTCCGCTGCCGCATCCTCGCCTTCAGGTGGAGCCGGTCCTAGAGGCGCGTCGGCTGACCGGTTCCGCAATGCAAGTCATGGCAGTCTGAGTAGCTTCGGCAGCAGCTTTGGTGGGACTCCCAGCAATGCTGACAGCGAGGGGACCGTGGGCGCCCGACCCATGTCCTCTGCGTTGTCGCGGCACAATTCACTGCATGGTCTTAGCGCTCTGGAGGCAGATAGCTCAATGCTGAAGGACGAAGATAAACCGATGCTGGAGGCGCTACTTGCGATGCGCGCGGAACTAGTCAACATGCAGACTACGATCGACCAGCAAGCGGCCATGGCGGCGCGCAAGATCGCGGAGGTCGAGCAGCAGAGAGAAGTCGCTCTACGCGAAGCCGTCTATGCCCAAGCCAAGGTCGCTGCGCTCGGAGGTGGTGACGCCAGCGCCATGGATGGTAGTCGGTCCGGGACGGCCATGAGCAACTCGTCTCGATCTGCCACGCCGATCAACGCAGTCGCGGCCAAGGAGAAGGAGATGAGTCAGAAGGACTTCGACACTCTGCAGGCAGAGCGTGCAACGGACATGTCGCGTCGGCTGGCCCTAGCACTCGTCGGTCAGAATGAGATGAAACAGCGGATTGAGGTCTTGACTGCCGAAATCAAGGAAGAGCAGCAAGCTCGCCAGCTAGCTGACGAGCTGCGTGAGGCCACTAATCAGCGCCTCACCGAGCTAGAAGCCAAGAATCGCAACCTGGTCGAACTGGAGAGTCTTAGGGCTGAGGCGACTGCCCTACATGACGTGCTTGCTGAACTTGAGTCATCCAAGGAACACGCCGAATCACAGCTGAAAATCGCAGAGCTTGACAAGCGCGACTTGGAAGCTAGGCTGGAAGAGGCCGAGATGCTGGCTGCTGGATCAGCTGACAATCTTGCAGCCCTAAAGGACGCCCTGCTCGCCTCTGAAGAGAAGACAAACCTGGTCACAAAGCAGCTGAGTGATGCCGAGGAGCGCGAAGGGCAGCTGACGCAGCAACTGCATGAGGCTAGGAGGGCGCTGGACGAGAAGTCCTCACAGTGCCTCGAGCTCGAGCGGCAGGTGGCCGAATCTACCGACATGGTGAACCTATTGCAGCAGCGCTCGGAGGAGGATCGCGTCGTCAGAGAGGACCTCGACAGACACATCGCTGAGCTGAGGTCTGGCCAAGAAACGGCCGCAACGAGACTGGAGGAGTGCCAGCGCAAGCTACGTGACGCGAACGAAGTGGCAGAGAAGCATGCTAGGGAGGCCGCGACACATCGTGCTGCTTTCCTTTCCGGGCTAACCCGTGCCACCTCACGTTCGGTGAGTAACGGCACTGTGAGCACCGGAAAGGGCAGTGATCAGGAGTCGTTGGCCGACGAGCGTGTGACTGCCTTGCGCGAGCAACTTGAGAAGGGCAACGAGCGCGCACGGGCCCAGCAGGAAGCGGCGGAGGCTGCGACAGAGAAACTGAGGCGGGCTGAAGAACGGATTGCAGGGCTCGAGGCGTACCAGGAGCAGACAGCTCGTGAGGGGCTGCAGTTACGGCGCCAGCTTCAGTCGGTGACAAAGGGTGCGCGGTCGCTCTCCCTTGAAATTCGCGACCTCAAGGCACAGCTGGAAACTCAGCAGCGGGACGCCAATGCGCTTGCCGTGCAGCACAGCGCTCTGAAGCAGCTGCTGAACGACAGAAATCTGCACCGCAGCGACAGTGCGAGGCGGTCTCCTCACCTGGACTCTTCCAGCGCTAGTGCCACACCGAGGTACGGGACCCCTGACCTGCCTCGGCTGCGCGAGCTCGAGCAGCAGTTGCAGGCGAGCCTTAAAGCGCAGGATGAGATGAAGTCACTGTACGAGCGACGTGAGAAAGATGCGGAGAACATGTACAACGAGAAACTGGAGCAGCTCGGCAAGGACTATCGCAGCGCAGTGCACTATGTCAAGGGCACCGAGAAGATGCTGCGACGCATGAAAGACGAGCTGGAGAAGTACAAGTCACAGAACGCCAAGTTCCAAAGCGAGCTGGAGTCGGTGGGCCGCCAGAGCTCCTCGTCCGAGTATTCATCGCGCGCTGTGGCCGAGTGGGAGGTGGAGCGCGCGCACCTGCAAAGCGCACTGGCTGATGCTCAGGAGAAGATGAGCTCTGCGATTCTCGAGCTGGAGTCGCAAGTGTCAAAACTGCACGAGGACGTCGCGGCGGCGAGGGCGGAGCGCGACAAGGCTCGTCGGGCTGAAGAAGGCCTGGAGAAGGAGCTGCATGAGCTCAGCGAGAAAGGCAGGACCGAAATCGCGCGGATGCGGAGCGAGAACGCTGCGCTGGAGAGCCGCGCGAGCGATGCCGAGCGGCGGGTGATGATGCTCCTGGAAAGCTCGATTACGGCCCAGCAGGCGCAAGCCGGAGCGGTACGTCGATCTCAGAGCAATGCTTCATCTGACACTATCGGGCGGTTCCTAAGTCGTTCTCGCGGAAACAGCGTCAATACATCTTCGCGGGAGGCCGAACCTGACGCAGAGAATGTGCCGCTGCGCTCGTCGTCAGCAGCTGCTGCCACGACCATGGCCTCGGGCGGCACGCTGCGGAGCAGCATGCCCGGGCAGTGCTCGGACCAGCCGCCGGATCAAAGGACCTCCCTCGCGCTCGACAGCCTCACCTCGGAGCTCGACGCACTGCGGTGGCATTGGGAAGCGTCCAACCGCCGCAACCACCGTCTGAGCGACAAGACGCTGGACCCTGACAGTGAGGAGTTTGCTCGAGTGCGGCACGACTTTGAGACTGCAGATGGGCAGGGAGAGGCCAGCAAGGGAGACGGGGGGGAGGAGGATGAGGAGGAGGAGGAGGAGGAGGAGGAGGAAGCGGACGGCAAAGGCGACCCGCTCATGCTCAGCGAGAGCCTCGTCGGATGGCGGAAGAAGCTCGCCGAGGAGGAGCAGCAAGCCAGCATGACGATGGACTTCCATGACCACCAGTCCGCCAGCGCACTTCCGCCCGTCTCCGTCTCTGGCAATGCCGATCTGGGCGGCGTCAGGGCTGGCAGGGGCTCAGTGTCCCCGGCACATGCGGCCGGTGCCATGCCATCAGAGCAGGTAGCATGAGCCCATGAGTATTCGCGGCGTAGCCGTTGTAGCGCCCGTGTGCATCCTCATAGCATTTCTGCACCTGTCGCATCCGCACCCGGCCAGCCCCCTTAGCACCTAGTCAACATCGCGCGCCGTCGATGATCCACCAGACGCAATCCCTGGCGGTCGTGGCCCCCGCTCCCCCCCTTGCACTCACACATCCAACTTGTGCTTCCTCGTCCATGTGTGGCTGGTGAGTCTCTCCAGGCGACGCGCACCAGCCACCGCACCAGCCACACCGCGATTTGACGTCACCGCCACTCCATTGCCAAGAATAGAAGCAAAGGCCCACCATGCGCAGATCATCGACGACGACGACGGCGACGACGACGACGATGAAGGCGACGGCAGGTGTAAGACGGCTGAGTTCAGGGGCAAGGAGTGCCGTACGTCAAGTGGCTGGCGCAGCGAGTACCGTCCAGCCTTCCAGCGCACGAGCCGTTACGAGTGACCGCATGGAGCGCGGTCGCTGCCGGCGCTGCTGCAATGGCGACGGATGAAGAGTACGGAGACGAGGTCGACTTCAGCGAGCTGCTTGACCAGCTGGATACCACGACTGCTCATGCCGGAGCAGGTACCTCACGTGCTAGCTCCGGTATCGCGGCCAGTATAAATACTGGAGGTACTGCCGGTGCCGGTGGTAGCGACAGAGCCATTGCGCCTGCGCAGCAGCCCCGTCCTGGCGTCGTGCAGCCGACACCGCAGGCCCTGCCCGGCCGCGCAGGCCCGTCCTCCATCTTCGTCTCGTCGCGACAGCGCGGCAATCCAATCCTCAACTACGTTAAGCGCTATGCCTGGGAGTACGCCGACATCCCCGCCGACTACGTCGTGGGGCGGACCACCTGCGTCCTGTTCCTCTCGCTCAAGTATCACCGGCTGCACCCGGAGTACATCTACTCGCGAATCAAGCTGCTGGGGTCGAAGTTCCAGCTGCGTCTCCTGCTGACGATGGTCGACATCCCCAACCACGAGGAGAGCCTCAGGGAATTGTCCAAGACCTCGATTATCAACGACCTGACGCTGATCCTGTGCTGGTCGGCCGCTGAGGCGGGCCACTATCTCGAGCTATTCAAGGCCTGCGAGCATGCTCAGCCCACTGCGATTCGCACGCAGCAGGCGCAGTCGTACAAAGAGAGCCTCGAGGCCTTTGTCACTGCACCGCGCGCCATCAACAAATCAGATGCTGCGAGCCTGATCTCTACGTTCGGCAGTCTACGGAACGCCATCAATGCCCGAGCCGATCAGATCATCAACGTGCCGGGTTGGGGCGATCGCAAGGTCAAGCAGTGGTGTAATGCTGTGATACAAGACTTCAAGATCGAAAGAGGTGTTAGATCAACAGGCCACTATAAGGCAGGAGAGGCGCGTGATATCGCGGCCTCGTCCTCGATGACAAGCAAGGTTGACAGGAGAGGCGCAGCTGCAGAGGAGCGAAGCCTCGAGGAAGACGACCCGGACTTGATGCGTGCGATCGCCGCCTCCCTCGCTCAGACTGGCGATGCGGCTCGCTCCCCCGCGCGAGCTGTACCTGGTAGCGCGGAAGTGCCTGAATCGAGCGGATCGGGCGCTGCCCAGGCGACTAATCGTTCGGACAAGAGACGAGCTCAGAATGAAGAGTTGAGTGATGGAATTGCCGAAGCGCTTAAGCGGTTGCGCCGTGGATGACATCAAAGGCACAAAACACATTGTTCGACTTTTGTGTGCATCAGTGCAAGCCTTCGTGGTGGTAACTGATTCCGCCCAGACGACTGATGACTGCGACGCCAATGGTTGTGCCATGCGTGTGGGTTGGGCCGGGGGCATGAAGACACAAGCTAGTCGTGAGTCATGCAAGATACCACGGCTAGCTGTCGCCCTTCAGGCACCCGAACCCCTTTTCATCCGCAGTCGCATAGCGTATGGGTGGAGGAGGCAAGAATGCCATCCGTCTTGTGTTCGCCGGACATTGACGCAGCGCGCATATATCGCCGTCTAGCTGGCCGCTCAGGCCCCGCGCTGCTAATCGGAGAGATTGGTCTTGGGCGTTTGCTGTCGAGCATTGCGAAATGTGGTGCAGGCGGCACAAGCTCCGTGCTTTGCTCGGGTGAGATCGGTTCCGGACGCTTGCTATTGAGCATTGTGAGGCGCGGTCTTCGCTGGGGCTGTGGCACTAGCACTCGCTCGGACGTCGGCTCGGGATCCTGCCCGAATGACTGCATGGGCGCGGCTTCGAGCAGCGAAGCAGGACAAGACTTGTGCGACGACGGTCTGGTCGCCGCACCTACCGTGGCGCTATCCCCGAGTTCAAGATGGGCATCGAGTCCCGCAAATTCGGCAGGTGACGGTTGACGCTCCGATGAATCAGGCTGATGAGTCCACTCAGCTTGGCCGCTGTGACCAGGTATCAAGCGCAGCCAATTCAGGATGCGAAGGTCGTTCGCACCACATCCATCCATGCTACAAGCCTCGAACGTCTTGTCTATCGATGCAGGTTGCGACGTCACCTCATCTTGCTGCTCCCATGCGCGCGCGTTCTCCTCGCGAGCCTCTTCAATGATCTTCCGCTGCTGCTCATAACCACCGATCGAAGCGGACGAGTCGTCGCCTGCCAGATAAGTCCATTCGCTGGTCACAGAGCCGCCAGGTGAGACTGTCTGCACGAAACTATACTATCCAACGAAGGCAGTTCAGCCGAGCTCATGCCAAACACGCGGGCACCATATCATGAGAAGCAACTGCGAGCTCACCTTCAAGATGTCGACATCTGATTCGTCTGGGACCGCGTCGCGCGGCAGAAACTCTAAACCAAAGAAGTGGATTTGGAGTGCTGCCAATTGAGCGTCACTGAAGCCTTCCAGCGTACCGAAGATATCGGACAGCCTGAACGCTGCCATTGACGCCTCTTCGCGCTTGTCGTGGATTGCTCCTGTCAGGCGAGGGTTATCGGCACAGTGTGCATTGCGGATCAAGTTCCAGAGAGCTAGCCATGCCAGTCGCTTGCAATCCAGGCCTTTGCAGCCTGTTTGGTGCAAGAGCTCCGCAGAATTGAACAGGTCCCACAGCTTCGCGGTTATCATGATAGCTGTGGTGGCTACCCTGTTCGCCACATGCGAGTCTAGCGATCTTAACGCACCATGAACTCTGAATATCTCGGTGATGAACGGTTGCGCAAACACAAGGTTTTCCATGGTTCTCGGCTCCTTCTGCAGCGTCACAGGCAGGACCGGACCGGGCGGCGCAGCGACACAGGCGAGAATGGCGGCGCGGCTGCTGCCACTGCCCGCAGAGTCCGAGGACAGTGACAGGTCGTCAACCAGAGGCGGCAGCGAGTCGGAAGGTGCGAACAGAGTGTCTGGTCGGATTGGTGCCAGCAGCCCGAACTGCTGCGTCGGCGTGTTGGACGTGCCGACATACTCGCCATCCACCAGGTCCCACGAGACGTGCGGCTCGGAGAATTGCAGCAGATACTTCGCGATGAAGGCAGGCGAGCTGGCGTGCTTGTCGAGTTCTGGATCCCCCGCATCACTGGCATAGAACACGTTCTTGCCACTGATGGTGGGCAGGTGGAAGTACTGCTCGTGCGCGTACGCTCCACCTGCATCGTTTGGCACCCAGGGTATGTTCAACCTGGATACCTGCAGCCCTGGGCACGGCACCGCCTTGCGAAGATGGAGGTATGGCAACAAGAGTCGCATGTTGGCTACCGGTATTTGACGCTGCTATGTCGAGGGCTTGTCATGCGCTGTCAAGGCCGGTGCTGGAAACGCCGTTGCAAAGGAAGGTGCAGGTATCACCGGTCGGAAGGCGGGCGAGATAGCATGACGGCTTCTGGTACCTGCCCAGGCGCTTGCCACATGGCGGACGGTGCGCATCCCCGAGCTCCGATGCACCAAGGAGTCTAAATCTTGCTCGGCGCTAAGCTCGAGGCTAGACTGCCATGGCAGCTACGCCTTCATCAGAGTTTGTTTCACGCGAGAACTGGCGTTGCACCCGCCATCCGTGCTTGCTTGGCCCGTTATCCGTGCTTACATGGGCATCACGGCGGACCTGCTACCTATAAGTAGGCGGCTCTTGCGTCAGAAGCCCCCTCAGGTGCCAGAATGCAGTCCGTCCTACTCCACCCGACGCTCAGCAGCCCTGACACTCGCAGCCATCTTTCCCTGGATCGCCGCGACTTACTAGCGAGCCTTGCGGGGACGCCTGACCCATCTTCCGTAGATGAAACACGCAATGGACCTGCTTTGTCTCCAGGCCAGGCGCAGTCGTGGGCGTTGCTGGTGGTGGGAAGCCGAGCGGGCCTCGCATCAGCCACGCATCTAGAAGCTTAGCCGCTCCTCAATGGGCACTCCGGGGCAAGCTTTTGCCATGAACCTTGGGCGCTGCAGCATGCTTCCCAAGTTCGCTGCCCGAGGCGTGTCTCGGCTATGCGGCCGGCGAGTTCATGCTTGCAGGGTGTCTGCATCGCTGCGGGCACTGCTCTCTACAAGGACCTCTCTGTTGAGCTTTGCAGAGGATAGCATCACCATTGCGACAGCCTAGGTGACGCTGCTGGGAGCCCTGAGTGACCCGTGGTTGCAGCCTTGCGACAACTGCAGGCAGGTCGCGCCTGTCACTGCTGCACAAGAGGCCAGAGGCCAGAGCGGGAGGCCCGATGAACTGTCGGTGCGCGCGGGGGTGCGCCTCATCAAGCACAATCAGAAGCTCCACGCGAACCAACAGGCAGGCCATAGCTCCACGGGCGCGAGGCCATGGATCGACGATGGCGGGATCCTAGCGATTAGTCGCGTTCGCGGTGTCGCGGATGCTGCTGATGCCGGCACGGGCCACCCGATTTGGCCGGTTGGCTGGTTGGGTGGCACGTTGGATGCGATGCCGGCATTTGGAGCCATTGCTCAATCGTGGTACTCTTGAGACCACTTCAAAGCCAGCTGTGTCCTTGGTTGAGGCCCGCTATAAGGGTCCAGCATCAAGCAGGCTGCAGGAGTTGGGAGAGGAGGAGCGGGAGAGGTCGTGGAAGCGAGCTGGCGCCCGCGTGATTCGGTAGCCCAACCCAGGCCGTGCGTCTTCTTATACTTCGCATTTGTCTCACATTGGAGAAAAGGCAGATGAGCAGGCGGCTAGATCCTTAGCGCTGCACCAGCTCGCAGTCGCAGTCGCGATGGCTTGTCTATCATCGCGTGAGGCTTGCAGGCCATCGACCTGGGCTCACGGCTACGCCATTTGAAAGCAGCTCGACAAACGCTGAGCGAACTCCTCACTCTGCAGCGATAGCTACCTCGAAGCCATCGAGCCCGGCGCGGCTTCGCCGGACAGGGGCAGCTGCGCGTGCAAGACCTGTAAATGTGGTCACCAACGGTCCAGGGTCCGCAAGACTGGGGTACGGGGCTAGACGTCGCACTCCAGCTAGACCAACCGGATGGCCCGTCTGGTCCATGCAGCCCATGCTTCGTCGGTATGGCTCGCGACACCAGTGTGACTGGACGCCGGCAGCCATCGCTCGCGTTGTCAGCGAGCGCAACCCCGTTGTCGAATCGGCTGTGGCATCGCATCCCCCAAAGAGAGTACTCGGACTTCGTCGGACAACGGCCTCGCTCTGCTCCTTGCAACTGGTTAACACGGGGCTGATGATTCACCCGTCCGAAACAGTCGCTCGTGAGCAAGCGAGCTGCAGGATACACCCGGCGCGTGAGACGCAGGCGTCATCTTCTCCCTGCACCGGTACGCCATCCCGCGAGCCCGTCTTGCGACTGCTTGAGCAACGCTGCAACCACTCTGGAGCCAAGCCATACTTCTTGAATGACGACCATGGCGTCTCCGTGCTGGACTGCTTGCCAGGAAGGGTGGTCGTATTGCGAATCGCACCATGTAGATCGGGCAGCGACCATCCGTCTTGGATACACGCGCAGGTCAGCTTCGTGCGAGGCTCCTATCATGCAGCAGAGCCAGTATATAGCTCTTGAGGTTCGAGGTCCATGAGGAGCGATCGTCACTTCCTTGACCAGCTTGCCAGCCAACCGCTACATCATTGTCAGCCCATCACCCATACACATTCCTTTACCCGAGCAGCATCAGGGGGCCCAACGACATCGACCGACGAACATGTCCTCGCGGCCCGCGAGCCGGGCATTCATCAGCACCAAGGCATCGGCCGAATCCTCTCACGCACTTGTGACCAGCCAGCCCATGTGTTGCACCTGCATGGCCTTCCCGCTGCTCGACAAAGCGCCCCGGCTGCGCTCGGCCGACGACTGGCCGCGATGGTACTTGCACGTCTGCGCCGCCACACGCTGCGTCTTCCTCAAGTGGGACGACCCCCTGGCGCTGCCTGAGCCCACGCACCTCGACAGGGAATACAAGGTCCTGTACAGCGCGTTCTGGCAGAAGCTCATGTCGACGGTCGACGAGAAGTTCCTCCTGCTGTCGAAGCAATACGATACGCTCTCTGCGCAGGTCAACCTACTCAAGTGGTTATGTGAAGACGAGGCCAAGAGTCACGAGCGACAGTGATTTGCTACGCGCTGCGTGGGCGTCACGAAGCCGCTGAATCAGCTGGAACATCTGGTTGACATGTCAGTCACGGTGGACAGGTACAGAAGAACATGGTGTATGATCGGGACTGTATGGGGTAGCAAAGTGAAGGACAAGATGATAGACGTGTCTGGTTGAACCGTCCTGACGCATTTCATACTTGCATCGCACCCCGCGTCTCCTATTTGTCTGCCTGCAGACTCACACCTCAACCAATGACATGAAGCAGCTCACAAAGAGCCTGATCGCAACCCAGATAGCATCTTAGTCGGTCAATAGTGATGCCACTCATGGATCAATTGACCCAGTCCCATGCTGATTCGCCAACGTAAGCGCCCTGATGGGACTCCTGTGTAGACGCAAAGAACCGCTCAGCGCCTCTTCGGCTGAGCCAGGGCCGCCAGGCGACTGATGCTGATGCCCGTACTACCCGTAGTCCGGCGTGACGCAGACGCGGAAGCAGAGACTGAAGACGACGCGGCAGTATGCTGGACAGCCGTGCTCCGAATGCCACGCTTGTCCGAAGTGCGACCCCTTCCAGCCGGCGTGACGTGCCGCGTGACGGTCGTTGTGTGAGGGCGGGCGCGCGCATCCGGTCGTCGACTGGTCGGCGTATGAGGTGCAAGCTTGCGCTCTGCGGCCGCAGCCCTGGCTGCGCTGCTAGCGGTGCTTGCAAAGATGCTGCAGCTGCTCTTGGCGTGCGTCCCTCTGCTGGCGGTACCATCTCCGATAAACGTTCTGATTGTTCGCGAGACACCGTCAGGCTTCGTCTGCGGGCCGTCCGAGCTTTCAGCGAATGTGATGCTGGGGTCACGAGACGATTTGAGCCTCTTGATCGCCCTTTGCTGACCGGGCTTGCCATCTCCGGCGACACTGTCAGTGGGTGGCACGTTCTCCTCGTTGCCTTCATCGTCGACCTGGTCGCGGTGCCGCTTCTTGTTTGCGAGCCCATGCGGAATTGATGCTGGCTGCTTGCTTGGTGTCACGCGAGGGCACGGCAACTGGGACGCGGCAGGTACAGCAGGTAGAGGGCGCGGCATCGCCGCTGATTGGCGCTTCCTCAATGAAGCGATGACGCTCGGACTCTTGGGACTCGGCACTGGAGTTGAGCTGCCAGAATGAGGGGTGTTCGTCGACTTGGTGATCGAAGCGGGTGAAGGCGTTACGGGTGGCAGACTCGGATACCTGACCACCCCTGATGGTGTATCTGGCAATGGCACCGCAATCTCAGAACCCTGGGTGGCGTCTGCAGAGATCTGGACCTGGTTTGCTGTCGCTTCCCCCTTCGTGCTTGGTGAGAACGCAACGCGCTTGCTGGGCGATGGTGCGGGACTAATCGAGTCACAGTCCAGGCCGTACAGCTGCCTCCTCCACGACTGTGCCGTTGGCGGCACGTGTGTCCCAGCAGCGATCTTGGCTGGATCTGTGGAGAACAGTGGTTGCCGCTTGCGCAATATGGATCGCAAGCCCGGAATCTGCGTGCGGTACTTCGGGTTGAACTCGGTTTGTGGCGTTCGAGGTGAGCGACGGTCGCCGTCCGCCGTGCGTGCTGGCCTAGCAATCTTGGACTGGTGCACCGTCGCAGCACGCGCAACAGTCACCCGGTCAGGGGTCACGGGGCCCTGAGATTGCGCAGGGCCGTTTTGACTGGTGCTCGGGAGTGGAGTGGCGGCGTCAAGCCCGGCTACCTGCTCAAACTGGCTTGTCTCCGACGTATGGGATCGCTTGGTGCTCTTGGTCGATGTCTGCGTTTCCTCGCTCAGATTGGTCTTTGACAACTTCCGCTTCAGTCGCTGCGCCGGCGATGCAGATACTACAGGCGGAAGTAGCGAGCGATGAGAGGACGGATGATCCGCGATCGACGCCATCTTCTCGAAATGCGCCTTGTGAACGTCGCTGAAGCGGCCTGAGGGCTTGATGGGCTTCGCTAGCCGACGTGTTCCGGTGGCATTTTTGTCTGATCCGGTGAGAGCCTGCTCAACCCTCATCTTCTCCCTCATGTCCGCCTCAATACGAGCTGCATCTGCTCGAATGCTATCCATCAGGCGACGGGCCTCGTCGCTCAAGTGCCAATGCTCTTGTGCAGGTGTTCGTGACAGGATCTTGTCGGCCACGTTCGAGGACTCGTACGGAACGGTCGATGCGCAAGTCTTGGATGGCGTATTGGCTTGAAGCGTCTCAGCTGGCGATTTAGGTATCGGCTTGAACCCTAGCACCAAACCCGAGTCGACGGTCTTGGTGGTGCTCTGATGAGCCTTGCTGGGGTGCATCTCTTCCGGAGCCGGCTTGAACGCTTTCACGGGCGTCTCAGGCGTCCTTGTTGGGATCTTCGAGGGGCTTAGTCGAGCCATTGGTGAGGCGGGTTCAACAGCACCACTGTCGCTGCCGTCGGAGTTGTTGTCGTGAGTGTTGCTGGTGTTGCGCTTGTCGATGCCGGAGACTGCTTCTGACGTTGGTGGTGGAATTCCACTCG
>JAGYHY010000153.1:0-15022 GCA_024244165.1 Ascosphaera acerosa | reverse complement strand
ACAATAAAAAGGGATGTACAAAAAAGAAGTGTACATTCTTCCTCAAATTCTAAACCTAAAATTTGAGTTTATAATCTGAGATAGGCATCTTCACCCGAGCTTGGGTTTTCTCTCGCCCGCCCGGGACAGCAGCAACAAGGTCCCAATCCCATGGCTCTGCCGTACTCCCTCGCTATGCCGATTGGCGATGGCTAGGCACTGGCTGGGCTGGCTGGGCTGGCTGGCTGGATCGCTGGACCGCTGGGCCGCTGGGCCGCTGGGAGGACGAGCGCGAGTGGATGCGCGGCAGCAAGCGCCGCTGCAGGCGTGCAGGACTGTAGCAGGCATCAGACGCTTTTTTCTGGTCTGGTGTCCCTGTCCGCGCTGTCCGGAGTAGAAAAAGTGGCTCGTCGTCGCTGTCGCTGTCGCTCTCGCTGCCGCTGTCCCTCGCCCTCTGCCGTCCGTCCGTCCGTCCCTGCAGAAATCACCTCCGTCGTGTCCCGGCAAAGTCGTCAAGGCTCGTCTCGTCGCAAGGCTGCTGTTCGTTCTTCATTGGCAGACCCTACTCTGATCGGATTGAGCTCGCATCTGCCGCCGCCAACAAGTCATCGCTACGCTTCACGCCTGACGCCTTGTCCAGCCGTAGTCGAAGACTCGAAGCAACCGCCGCCATGACTGCTACTGAGGGCACGTTCCTGTTCACGTCCGAGTCGGTGGGCGAGGGCCACCCGGACAAGATTGCGTGAGTCGATACTGTTCCATCGCTGCTGCATTGACAGCGACCGCCCTGAGCATGTCGCATGAGCGATTGCTGATCGTCGGCTCCTTGTTCCCGCCCCCAGCGACCAGGTGTCCGACGCCATTCTCGATGCGTGTCTGGCGCAGGACCCATTGTCCAAGGTCGCCTGCGAGACTGCGACCAAGACTGGTATGCCGCGTCCTCTTCCCTCCTCACAAGGGAGACCGATCAGCAAGCGCATCCGCTAAGCAGTATCTCAGGCATGATCATGGTGTTTGGCGAGATCACGACCAAGGCGCACGTGGACTACCAGAAGGTGATCCGCAACGCGGTCAAGGAGATCGGGTACGACTCGTCCGACAAGGGCTTTGACTACAAGACGTGCAACGTGCTGGTCGCGATCGAGGAGCAGTCGCCCGACATCGCGCAGGGCCTGCACTACGACGAGGCGCTGGAGAAGCTGGGCGCGGGCGACCAGGGGATCATGTTCGGCTACGCGACGGACGAGACGCCGGAGTACCTGCCGCTGACGCTGCTGCTGGCGCACCGGCTGAACAAGGCGATGACGGACGCGCGCAAGTCCGGCGCGATCCCGTGGCTGCGGCCCGACACCAAGACGCAGGTGACGGTCGAGTACTCGCACGACGGCGCGGGGGCGGTCAAGCCGATGCGCGTCGACACGATCGTCGTGTCGGCGCAGCACAGCGACGACGTGGCCACCGAGGCCGTGCGCGCCGAGCTCCGCGAGCGCATCATCAACAAGGTGATCCCCGCGCACCTGCTCGACGAACGCACCGTCTACCACATCCAGCCGTCGGGCCGCTTCGTCATCGGCGGGCCGCAGGGCGACGCGGGCCTGACCGGCCGCAAGATCATCGTCGACACCTACGGCGGCTGGGGCGCCCACGGCGGCGGCGCCTTCTCCGGCAAGGACTACAGCAAGGTCGACCGCTCCGCCGCCTACGTCGCGCGCTGGATCGCCAAGTCGCTCGTCGCCGCCAAGCTCGCCCGCCGCTGCCTCGTCCAGCTGTCCTACGCCATCGGCGTCGCCGAGCCGCTGTCCATCTTCGTCGAGACATACGGCACCTCCGACCGCTCCTCCGAGGAGCTCGTCCACATCATCGAAAACAACTTCGACCTCAGGCCCGGCGTCATCGTCAAGGAGCTCGACCTCGCCAAGCCCATCTACTTCCAGACCGCCAAGAACGGCCACTTCACCGACCAGTCCTTCCCTTGGGAGAAGCCCCTCCCTCTGAAGTTCTAAGTGGCGCGCACCTACACTTGCGACCCCGTCGCGTCCTGCATGCCGGCCTCGCCTGCCCTGCAGGACATGCGTGAGACGTGTATTACAGCATCAGTCGATGCGTACCTTGCATCGCATCCCGAGGACGCAGACTGAGCAAGCAGCCGCGCTCAGTCTCGCTCCGCTTCTCCGCGTGGCACCTGGCATCTGCCACGCTGCCATGCCGTGCCGTGCCGTGCTGCGCTGCGACTTCAACAAATCGCTGCCAGCATCGCACCACGCATTACGCGCGGATTGTACAGCAGCAAGACCAATCTTACATTCAACACAGACACACCCATCCATCGGTTTGATCATTGCAGAAGGAAACATTCCGACGTATGCACCCGTTCAATCGGGTGCTTGTATCAGTGACTCCGACACCACCGGCGATCTCACGAAGCAAACCCAACCCACATAACGACCCTCTCGCCGCTCCGAGACATGACCACTCCAACATGCTAGTTCTCATACCGGCTCTCCCCCAACAGAAGAGCCGAGAGGCGCTCCCGCGCAGCTTCCGGGCACACTGGCCCGGTGCCCGTCGCCATCGCGCCTCTACTACATCCGCATCTGCAGCATCTTCTCCCTGTTGCCCTGCATCCTCCAAGTGCTATTCTGCATTTCAACATGTGATACCATCTCTAGCTACACCAAGCATCTTATGACCGGACCATCCTCGCGTCTCTTCCCCTAGTGTCCCAGCCCCAGTATCAGTCATGTTCGGGTGGGAGATCAAAGCAGCGGATCTCTCCTCCCATCTCACCTGGTTGAGTCTTGCTCAAGGACATGCCAGAAGAGCAGCCTGGACTCAACCTCACCATCCAAACGGACTGTGTAAGCAGCATACTTGCGAAAGCGTGTGTCTCATTGTCCCAATGTCGGCTCTGTCCACTGCGACGCGGCGGAGGCGCGCCGTGGAAGCGGATGACGTCTGGCTGAGATGTTGCATCGTACGTGCACGCCGCTTAACCGGAGATCGAAGTATACAGCACCAACGTCGACGGACCAGCAGCTATGCATCACTTGAGCTATAGCTCAGCTCACGCAACTTGCGGCTTGCTTGCATGCAGCTATAGCACAGTCACGGTCGCTGCGCCCACGCCCGCCTTCGATAAGCCGCCAATGAGACCAGCCCGCTCTGTGCACGCGATTCGCATCCGAGCCGCCCTGCACGACATATGCTCCCTGCAGCTGCATAACAAGCAGAGTATCTATCATGGCCTTCTGAGGCATCGCGAGCCATGAGCTCTGCCGTCACCGCAGCCCCTCTCTCAACTCTGGGGACCGGGACACGCTGCTTGATCGAGCAGCGCAACTCGAGCGGCGGCGACCGTGCGGCTGCGCGACGACACGCGTCTGTCTGGCGACGCGCCGGCCATCGCTTGGCCAGACATGGACCATGACCCACGATCCTCGTCGCCGTCGCCGTCGACAGCAAACTCCGATCTCCCGGTAGCTAAGAAGCGAAAGACGCGGCACAGCGACTCCTCCAGCGCCATCGATGATCCTCATGATAGCCGCGGTGGCAGTGTCAAGAAGACCAACGAGACCAACTCAAGCTTGCCACTTCCGCCGGTGTCACTGGGGGACGTCTTCACGATCCGACCGCACGGCGAGTCAAACGAAAAAGGCTCCCTCTCGCTCAAGCCCGTGACGCTGGTGCCCCGAGCTCGGATCCCCCTGTCATGGCTTGACCCGTGCTATACCTCCAGCCGCAGGTTGGGCTCTGGCAGGCTCTTCACAGCCGACATACCGTGCCTGCAAACACACCCGCCCGGTCACTGGCGCAGGCGTGAGCCATTGACACTGGCCGCACGCCTCGTCAGCTCCAAGCCACGGTCGTCGGATACATCGACGCGTGATGAACTCTACGTGCTGGAGAAAGTGACCAAGAACGTCTATGCTGTCTGTGCACTCGGTGCCTGGGTCCAAGTCGACGACTTACAGGCTGCGGGGGCCATATCAAAGACGAGCGGCAGCTGTCATGCCCGCGAGAGCGAGCAGCAGGTGCCGTCCATGCCACCAAGCAGGCACCCGACTCCTACCCCAGACGATTCAGGGATCCAAATACCGAGCGATGCAGCGTGCGACGCGCGTGCGACAGCCGATGCTCAGGAGGACGAGATCATTGCTGAATCCAAAGAGCTGAGAACGTGTCTGCGGCCGGACGAAGACAAGCAGACTACTGCGATGCCCACGCCAAGGGTTGGCAGCGGACGCGACATGACTGCTAGGCCCGTCTGCACGACAACCGCTGAGGTAGCATCGACGTCGTCAGCGGCCACTAGCACACCGCCCACTGGTACCTCCGTGGGCCATGAGGCAAATCAACCGCCGCCCCTGATCGATCTGCTCGATCAGGTCAGGAGACAGTACTTGGACGCGTTATACGCATCAAGATCATCTGTTGCGTACTTCGCCAAGGGCCCGCTCTCTCGTGTGCGCGCCGTCTTCTCTCAGACATCGTCCGGTCTTGACTTGTCAGACCTAGCAGCTTTCTATCGCCAGTGCGTTCTCCAAATCAAGAGGATGGATCTGAAGTACCGTGAGACCATTCCAACGACAGTCAGAGACCTCGTATGTCAGCTCGCTATCACCTCTACCGATACACAGTCGATGCCGCGTCACGTGAATAAGAAGAAGGGCAAGAGGCGCAACACTAATCGTCCGAGTGCTATCGCCCGCAATGGGCTGTATCCAGACGAGGAGGAGTATATCGCCACCTGGTTCAGAGAGAGGGATGCGGAAGGAGGTTCCGCTACATCTGATGCCACCAGACAGGAGGGCGATCGCAAGCGCCTGATTTCCGAACTGCGGCTGCGAGAAACGCAGCTGCAGATTCTCATCATCCTTGAAGCCATGGCGCTCGAGAAGGCCATCTCTGCCACAGGACGCCCGGCGTCGAAGCTCTCGCTAGATCTGAGCGACAAAGCGCCGAAACGCCCACGGAAACCTCAAGACCTCGCTGTCCTTCTCGACCTTCTCGTCGACCGGCTGTGTATCTGGTTCACCGTCTCTTACGACGGAGCCGTAGCCAGCACTGGTCAGGGTGATTCGCGGCAGTCGTCCTCGGCAGCTGAGGAGGGAGAGGCAAAGCTACGCGAGTTCGCCTTGGAAGTCATTATGCCGTTTTACCATTCCCGGCTACCCGACCAGTGCAAGAAGATTGCTCGCAAGCTCAATGTGTCACTTCACTCTACGCCCCGGCATACCTCATCCACTGCAACGACGAAGTCAAAGGCAGTGACACCCGGCACAGCTGTGAAGCGCCGCAGATTTCCAGTCGCACACCCTCGCAGCCCAACAGAGGGACGTCGTGCCGGGGCTTCAGGCACCACGCGCTCCTCGTTACAGCGCGTTCTGACCGACGAACGTGCTGCACAAGCGCGACCTCGTGTGCGGAACTTCTCCCGCTCAACCTCTGATATCCACGACTTGCGACGCTCACAGATCGATCCCTCCGCGTCGTCAGCAACGTCCAGCTTCAGCAAGGACATCCTCGTGACTTCGACAGACCGGCCTGATCACAGAGAGGTCGATCTGGAAGCTGTTGGCAAACAGCATGAGAACAAGATCAAGCGCATGAGCCAGTTGTTCGAGCGCAGGCGCGATCTTGATGCTGCCACTCACAGCAGCAGACGGTCATCTCGCACGGGTGCGCTTGCGATCAGTGAGGATGTGTCTACCTCGGGCAATGCTGGGGGCGTTGATGCTGGTCGGGATGGTCTTTCTCGCCCGCACGGGCAGGCCGCGCGCGCTACATCGTCTCACAAACCGAAGAACCCCATGCGCATACCTCATGGCCAGGCCATACAGGTCATGGCGACGCCTACAAGGCACAATAGCAGGCGCCTTGCTAGGCATATGTCTCTCATGCAAAGCCCCTCAGCTCGACTCGGCAAGCGCCATGCAGCACTCACGCAGCCGGCCGCCTTCGCTCCGTTAGCGGCTGGCGGGTCTCGTGGATCCGGGATGTTGACCCAGCCTCGACATGTCACGAGTGCCGTTTGGGAAACGCCCTCGAAGGAGCGCCTGACGCTCGGCTTGCAGGACGGTCTGGAAGAGATCGATGAGCTACCATTCCGAACTCCCGGCTATAGCAGACAGCAGCAGGCCGTCGCGCTGCGGGAGCTGCCAATGACTCCGCGGACGTTGGGCCGGGCGTTCTCAGTACCTGACAGTACTCAGAAGCCGGGCTCGCTCCCAGCGCTTACCGAAGCGACCGCACGAGACAGTCACCAGGACCGCATCTCTGCGCCACTGGCTCCCGTTACGGATGCGCCTCACAGCACACATCCGGGCAAAGGCGAATGGGTCTCGCAGGCATCGCCTGACTCAGCGTCCTTGCAGCAGACTACCGACAACCGAGTCAATATGCAGGCGTCGCCGTCCCTGTATCGAACACTCGGCTGGGATAATGATGACACCGAGCTAGCAGTCGATGTCTGCTCGCCAGTCCCCGGGTGAACTACATGCTCGAAAGACAAGATTCTGAAGCAGAGTTGCACCGCCGCAGCGGGCTACGCCTTAGTGACTGCAAGTACTCACGACTGCTGTCACCCACAGGAGCGTCGAGTGAGAGCATCACAACCGATTAGTCATTCATCGTGGCATTAGGGTGAGTGGCTGCTGCTCTTGATGGAGCTGAGACAACGCGACCCAGCCTCTCGCTGTGGCTTGCCCTCCCACCAGCCTCGCCGCGCCAGTGTGAGGCTGAATGAGCCAGTTCCAGGCGAGTTTCGTGCAGGCCTAGCACTTCGGCACCGGTCACCCCCTCAGCGGATGTTGGCCGCGATCGAAGCCAAACCAAGACGAGCCCCCCGTGTCGCTCGCGCGCTGGCCCCATTGCCGTCCTGAGCCAGCATAGCCTTGCCCTCGCGTGCCGCCTGTTGCAGGGAAGGCAAAGGCGTTGTCCACCATGGGTACTATGGCGCCGTGTATCGAGCTGACCACCCCGGCAACCATCCGCACAGCCTCTTCCATGCCCATGGTATAGACATACCACAGGAATGTGCCGATCGCAGCCCATATCATGAGTCTGAAGATCAGCTTGACCCAGAACATAATCACCCTCCGCATGTACTCCAGGATCTGGAAGGCAACCCATAAGAAGACCGCCAGCGCAATGATATTCCCCAGTGTCGGCGGGGAGTCCAGCAACTGCTTGATGGGTCTCAGGACGTAGGGCCACAGCACAGGCTCGACAACGCTGTGCTGGACATCGCGGTAGGCGGCGTCAAAGGTCGAGGCAAAGTACGACCCGTATGCGAGGACTGACTGCGGGGCGTGAGCCCTCATCGCGCCGAGGGCAGCGACGGCATGGCCTGTGCGGTGGCAAGCAGACAGTCAGAAGCAGTCTTCGTGCTTGTCAAGCTGATCCGCTCACTCACCGTAGAAAGCATGCGGAAGCTGCTCCATGCCTGTAGCGGGCTGTGTCTGCCGTCCTCCCGACGTGTAGCCGACGCCTGGTCCTCGACAAGAAGCAGCAATCTGTCCAATATGTCTGATCTGGCGGTGGCAGCAAGCCTGTCAGCCACGATGCAGCGGATCTGGCGATGTATCAGTGCTGGCACTGCAGCCGTTCAGTCAGCCAACACCATGGTGCCTGTCAGACCCGTTTCTCTCGACCTGCGTGGGCTAGCTGCAACGATATGCGCTCCCTCCCTCAGCCAGGCGGCAACGCGCAGTGACGGCGGCTACATAGTCGATCCATGTCCGCACGTCCAGGCACGCGCAGCCGTTGCGCCACGTCCCAGGTTGAGCTGCGCCGGGGCGAGCCATGGATGCTTCAGCAAGGCAGTGGTGATTGCTCGTCTGCCGATGTCCCTGGCACCAGCGGAGCATGAGCTAGCCGGTTGCGAGACTACGGTATCAAGGTGTTTCAGTGGCCCCTTGGGCTTGTCCGATTGCACCGCTCTTGAGGCTGACCTGAGCAGTGCATTGCGCGATGGCCGCTGCCAGGTCGACGATTCTCATGGCGACGGTCGCCAGGCATAGCCGCGCTTCACACCTGGCGGCACGCAGAGGTGGCTCGCCATGAGCGTGCCCACCGGACAGGCAGCAGCAGCTGCGACAATGGTTCATCAGCAAGTCGCCAGGGAGACACCACCGCTGTCAGCAGCGCACGGTGGTGTCAGCAGATTCCATCACTTATGCAGTATCATAGGGAGGGGACAGCTTCTCAGGCCGACATGATGTGGCAATGGCACTTCGCGACGTGTGCGGCCAAAGCACGAACATGCGCTGTTGCAACGCCAGCTCATACGCCTCCGTGAGCATGAAGTCGCCTGCACCAGGCATCAACTCTCTGGGAGATGGCTCTGCGACGCCTGAGCCAACCAGGCACAGTGCAGATTCTCGTGCATCGACCGAGTGCTGCGTGCAGCCAGAATCGCACGACTCTCGACTATGGAGAGGTCTAGAGTCCCGTCATCTTCAGTTCTACGCCCTGTCAGGGGCCATCGGCACAGGCCTCTTCGTCGGCATTGGCCAGGTGCTGTCGAGCACCAGCCCCGTGTGCGCTTTCTTCGTCTACATGATCACAGCAGCCAACATATTTGCTGTCACCAGCTGTCTCGGAGAGATGGCCACGTGGCTCCCCGTGTCAGGGGGGTTGCCCGTGTTTGGGGCGCGCTTCGTCAATCCATCGCTGGGGTTCGCGATCGGATGGAACTACTACTACGTCGTGGCCGTGGCTGTGCCGATGCAAGTCGGAGCAGGGGCACACATCCTTCAATACTGGGCAGCGGATGCGCCTACAAGCGTGCTCGTCACCGTGCTGCTCCTGCCGATCGTGGTCATCAACATGCTTCCGGTGGCAGTGTACGGGGAGGTTGAGTTCGTGACGGGCGCGTTCAAGATTTTGACCAGCGCAAGCCTCGTTATTCTCGTGCTGATAGTCGACCTTGAAGGAGCTCACGGCCGCCAGGCCATCTCCTTTCGGTACTGGGCCGCCTCTGGACCACTGAACCCCTACCTGGTGCCCGGGGTCATCGGCAGGTTCCTGGCGCTGTGGAAGCTGTTCGTGCAGGCAAGCGTCAGCTACAGCGGCAGCGACACAGTCATTGCAGCTGCCGGCGAGGCGAAGCAGCCAACGCGGGCCTTGCCGCGCGCGGTCCGCCACACGTTCTGGCGCATCGCGCTGCTCTACGTGCTGAGCGTCTTCTTCATCGGCCTATGCGCGTCGTCTAACGACGAGAGGCTGCACAGCGCCATACGTGGCGACTCGACTGGCGTCGCGCAGAGTCCGTTCGTCATCGCCATCACCCATGGCAGAGTCACAGGGCTGCCGCATCTCATCAATGCCCTGCTCCTGTGCATCGTCTGGTCATCGGGGAACGCGTCCTTCTACCTGGCGACGAGGATCCTCTACGCCACGGCACTGGAGCGCAACGGTCCATTCCTGCTGACGAGGACTACCAGTCGCGGAGTGCCCATTGCTTGCGTCGCCATTACTGCAGCGATCGCGCTGCTGTCCTACCTCAACGTCGGCGTCCTGACCAGCGACCTACTGTTCTGGCTGAACAACGTATGTGCCGTGTCTGGCATCGTGTTATTCGCAGTGGTGAACATCATATACTTGCGATTCTACAGAGCGCTCGAGTTCAACAGAGTGCCCCGGTCTTCGCTCTACCTCAAAGCCCCCTTTCAACCTCTACTCGCCAAATGCTCCCTCACATTTTGCGTTGCTGTCCTCCTCTTCAATGGCTTTGATTGCATCCTGACTGGTCCCATGGTGCTGAAGACTGTCGCACCTGCGTACTTTGGCATGGCGATGTTCGGCGCTCTGTATCTTGCACACCGGCTCGCGTGCCGGACAAGCATAGCTCCAGTGGAGCAGATTGATATCTGGCGAGGTCGAGCCTCGTCGACAGCTGCATTTCTTGCCGGCAGTCCAATGGAGATACCTTCTCATTCAAATGGTGTCTGACTATGCGAAGGACCCGCACATCAATGCATCCGTGTTCCTACGTGGGAGCCTGACTCGCGCACCGCGCTTGGCATCTCGTCAGCCTTGAATAGCACCGAGACCTCGGACTGGACGGAAGGCCGCCGACTGTGGTCACGCTTCGCCGCTGCAACCCGGGGCTCGTGGAGTTTGCGCAGTTGCCGCAGCGCATGCTCGCGGTCTGCCTGGAGTTCAAGCACCTCGATCTGCGCCATATTCATCTTGTTGACGACGACCTTCATCTCAAGGTCTGCGTCTTGCAAGGCCCTCTCCAGCTCGCGCACGCGGGTACGGAGGCCAGCGGTCTCAAAACTCTTGGTTGGCGACCTGGGTGACAGTAGCGTCAGGAGGTGGTGCGCATCGCGTGTCGAGATGCTGAGCGAACTTCTCCTCTGTCTCGATAGGCTGGTTCGTGTGCTGCTGCCTCGCGTCGTGCGGCGCTTGAGCTGCTCGCGCTGGCTTTGTCGCAATAATCCCCGCCAGTCCTCAGGTGGACCGTCAACGTCTTCCGCATCGTACGCGTCTTGCGAGATGGTTCGTTCGAGGAACCGTAGGGTTGCTGTCATCTCGCCGAGTCGCTTCTCCATAGTCGTTCGCTGTGCCTGACACTCTGACAGGGCGCGTGCTAGGTCTGCCCGCACCTCCTCGTTGGTTCTGCACTGCTCGTCGATCTGTTGTATCAGAGACTGGTTGACTTTGCGAGCCTCTCGGTCGGCATCAACGATGCTGTTCGTGTCGCCTCCATCGCCAATTGACTGCTCATCATCCTTCTCCTCTTGTCGCGGCGTTCGAGTCCGGTACTGCTGCAGCCATTGCCGCAATGTATCCTTCTCGCGGTTCGCTGCTTCCATGCTTGCCTGAAGTCGCTGCAAGGCTTGGTGGTTGTGGTTCTTCTCCTCCCGGAGAGCCTCCACTTTGCGCCGCACCTCGGCAGCGCGACAACGGCGACAGTTGACGTCTTGAATCATCCTCCGCTGTGCATGAGACTTGGACTCGCTTTTCGTCCGGATCCGCTGTATCTCGCACTCCAGCGCCTGCGTCTTCTTCTCATGGCGGCGCTCCTGCAGCGCGAGACGGTTGAGCAAGCTGTTGACCGTGTCGCGCAGCATGTCGCGCTGCATCTCCACCTGCTTGACGTGCTCTGCGAGAAACGCCTGCGGCCCAGCTGCAAAGCCAGGGCCCTCCGCCGTCTCGTCAGCACTCATCCAGGTTGCTCGCCGCTGCCGCCCAAACGGCAGGTCTGTCGAATATTGTGACGAGGCGGAGGATATGTCGCTGCGTGCTGAGGTGGACGACCGACAACTACTGCCGACCGTCTCCTCGCTTGGCGATCGTGTCTCCGAGCTGGTGAACATGGGTGCCGCTGGTGAGCCGAGCAGTGGCAGCGTGTGCGGAGCCATCGCGGCTGTCAAGGCTGCTGGCCAGCTCGCGTGCGCGGCCTATGTAAGCAGCAAGGACAGCGCAGGAGGCGTGTCTGGGGTGTAGGGGGGCGGCCCTTCCCCTTCGTTGATCAGAAGAGTCGCGGGACAAAGCGAATGGTGGGCGAAGGTGAGTCCAATGGTGACACCAGACCACTTCATTGAACCTCACCCGTGTCGCTGCTGTACTCGCCGCCATCGCAGCTGAAAGAGTGGACTGACATATGCTGCTTGCATGCAAGGCCTCTCAAGGTATCACGCCGTCCCCTTGCTTAGCTTGTCGTGCTGAGACGTGGGCTAGACGTCCATGAGGTACGGGATGTTTCCTTTTGGCCAGGTTGCCCCAGTCTGCGTCAGCGACAACCAGATGGGCCGCACCTGTCTGCCGCTGCTTGTGCTGCACGGCATATACTCCATGGCCATGCTCTGTCTGGCTCAGGGGTAGAGTTGCTGAACAAGAGCAGCACGCATGTAGCTCGTGTCGCAAGCAACATGTTGGTCCCTTGGTCCTGGCAAGCGGGCATTTGACGTACTGCAGATCGCCCGATGAGGTTCCGTAGTTCGGATTATTGGGAGCTCGCGCCGTGACGATCACCACTAGTGCTCGAATGGCCGTGCCAGTCGTGCGAGATGCCATGCAGCACACGGACTGTCATTTGAAAGGCCACTGCCCGCCTGACTGTAGCGATGGTCGCTGCGCACGTCGCGCTCTTCTATGAAATCCGAGGAGGCTGAGCTGCGCACAGCTACTATTCTCAGGGGCCAGGCAATCCCTGATGCAAGGTGTCAAGGGTACACAAGAGCAGCGGGATTACACGGAGTCCAGTGGGCTTTATTTCGGAGGGGATGGACCAAGGGTATGCCAGTCGGCAGTGACTGCGCTTGCGGGCCAGGTACCATAGCGGTGAGCCGTCCTGATCTGACTGTTGAGTAGCACATTCACGCGAAGCTCTGCACGGGCTGGAGGTTCACAGGATATCTCCCCACGTTCATTTTCAGGGGCAATGGGCTTGAGACGCCCCCTTGCTCCAGCACAGGCGAGTCCAAGTTGGCGCGCAGCCCGCGCGCCTTCTTTCCCGTGCCCAGGCGCGCGAGTTCCCGTCGTAAAGCGTCATACTGGCGCTGGTGCCGTCGCTCCTCGAACCGATGGCGAGCCAGGAGGCTCCTGACCGTCTCGTGCAGCATCTTGCGCTGGGTCTCCAGATCATCCGCGTGCTCGCTCACGGCGGACCCCCGTCTCGACGACGCTGACCTCGAGCGTTGCAAGCCGTGGCCGGTGCTGCGCGAGCGGACGGCCGCGCCTCGCGACGAGGTCGGGCCGACGGTGCTGGAACGTGTGAGGCCGCGGCTGCGGGGCGGGACGGCGCCAGCAACGGCACCGACGCCATGCTGCGCGTCCTCCGCGATTGAGCTGATCGTGCGGGCGCCGTCCTGCTGTGACTCCTGGATGCGCGGGTCGCATGACTCAACGAGCGGAACCCGAGACGCGTCGGCCTGGATCTGGGACTCAGTCTGGGTCTGGGCCTCGACCTGAGCCTGAGCCTGAGCCTGAGCCTGAGCCTGAGCCTGAGCCCGCTGCAAGTCCAACTCCCTCTCCTGGTGCAATGTGTCCAAATCAGCGCGAAGCGTCTGCGCCAGCGCCTCTGCCTCCGTCCGCCGCTGCGACTCCTCCGCCAGCTGGCGCTGGGTAGCAGCCAGCAGGCCCTCGAGCTCCGCGACCCTGGCCTTGTGGTCCTGCTGCCCCGCAAGCTGGGCCTCGAGTGCGTGCACCCTATCCTCGGAGAGCGCGAGCTGGTCTTTCAGCCGCACCTCCGCCTCCGCGGGAGACGGCTCGAGGGCGGACACGCCCGTCGCCGAGGTGCTGCTGCTGCTGCCCCGCGAGGAGCGCTGCTGGCGCTTCAGCGACGCGCCCTCTCCATGCTCGCTGGTGTCGTCGGAGTAGTAGTCGCTGGTGGGCCGCGAGTGGGTGCGGGCCAAGTAGATGGGCAGTCCGCCGTCGGGGTCGGTCTGCAGCTGGTCGAGCATGGTCTCGAGCTCGAGCTCGCGGCTCGTCGACACGGCCAGCTCGTGCGCGAGCTCGGCGACCTGCTGCTCGAGGGCGCGTGTCTTGGCGTGCCTGTGTCCGTCCTGGTCTGGCGGAGGCGGCGAGCTGGCGAGCCAGTCTTGCGGCGCGGCGGTGTGGGAGTGCTGCTCCGTCGGGTACCGAGGCGCGCTTGATGAGTGCGGGGAAGACTGCGCTGCTGCTCCATCCGCCACAGCTGCATTCAGCCTGTTCATGGCGGTGAAGGAGTCTGAGGGCGGCGAGCGCGGGTGGTGTTCCTCGACCAGGTCCGACGACTCGTCACGGACCGGTGGCGACACGGCAGGTCTCGCGCTCATCATGGACCAGTTGCTGAAGAAGGAGGTGATCCTCTTGCCCGCCGACGTGGCGGCGGAAGCAGTCGAGGTCGCAGATGCGATGGAGCTCCTGGAGGACTCGGTCCGCGCGTGGCGAGCCCCTGTCCTGGATTTCGCCGGCCGGGGCTCCACGTACAGCGGAGGCAACGGCTTCTTCCCCCTTCCCTCCGCGAGACTGACCAGCGGCACCGACAGGGAGCGGCGGGGCGGGTCGTCAGGTAGGCCGGTGGCTCGAGCGACGGCGGCGGCGGCGGCTCTCGAGCCTGCTACCTGCCTGTCTTTCCTGGCTGGGGCGACGGCGGCGGCGGCGGCGGTGGGAGGCTCGCTCTGCAGGCGCTGGTGCGCCGGGCCTAGGCGGGGGAACCTGTGCAGGTAGGTCCCCAAGGGTCTGCCGGGATATGCGGCTGCGGCGCGCTCGGGGAAGTCGAGCGAGATGGGTGTCCAGGGTGACTGAGCCGGTTGGGTCGGGCGGGTCGGTTTTGGGTTGGGCCTTGCCGGGAAGGAGAACGAGGGTGCGGCGTGGTGGTTGCGGTTGAATCTGGATGAGGTAGGGGGGAGAGATGAGTATGTGAAGGATCAATCGGCGAGTGTGACTTGCGGCATGGCAGTGCGCAGCCGGCCATGTCTTGCAGCAGTGCATGGCATGGAGGTAGGGGATCCAATTGATTGAGCAAGCTGTGCTTGGATTGGCGCGCGGGGACCGTAGCAGGCAGCTCCCCTGCATCAGTCACAGCACAGTGACGGGACGGGATCGAGCAGGCCGGCCAGCCGCAGCACACACAGACCAAGACGAGGAGCAGCGGCATCGTCGCCATCTTCGGCCACCTCGAGAGAAAGGGCCAGTAGCTGAAGCAGGTGCAGGTGAGACGATGGGATGATGAAACGATGAACGACGCGCAAGGTCCCGGTGCGGTCTCGCCCCTTACCCTTCCAAAGCACAACGCGTCGGGGGCGGCGTGATGTGCCTGACTTGTTGCGCCGCTGGTTTCTTTGCGCGCCGTCAATTCTCCCGTGTGAGCGAACCATCGTACTGTGCCATCGCTACTGCGCTGAGTATGTACAGTACTCGAGTGCAATTGACTTCTCTGGTTGCCGGCGCCGACTGCCTCTGCCGCTGCCTGAGTTGCGCCGCGCGGTACCGCTACACCGTCGCACTCTCGCAGACTCGCAGACTCGCAGAACATTCTAGCGAGGTCACAAAGTCCAAATGACAAGCTTGCCGTCGACACCACTCGCTGTGTAACCATTCGTCAGCA